>WBMZ01005235.1:0-167239 GCA_013400975.1 Atrichornis clamosus
GGCGGCCCCCGCCATGCCCGCCCGTGCTGGGCTGCGCGGCGCCTCCGGCGGGGCCGGCAGGTGCTCGCCGGTGCCCCCGCCCCCGGGGGGATTCACTTCGCCGTGCCTGGGCCCTCCGCGCTGTCCGGGCCGGCCGTGTCGGGACTGTCCACACCTGAAGCCTCGGCGCAGCCGGGGACACCGGCAGCGGCTCCCCGTGGAACTTCTAGCCCTGGCGCTGCGGGTTGTTGGGGTTTTGTTTGCTGTTCTGTCCGTTCCCGGGCTCGCTGCGGGGTGTCTGTCCCGGCCGGAGCGCGCAGCCCCCCGGGGGTATCGCGCGGCCGCTCCGCATCCCGGGATTCCCCGGGGGAGGGGGCGGCAGTGGCCGCTCCGGGACTTCCTGCTCGGCCTCCAGCGGGTCCGGGCCGGGGCCGCCGCCGCGGGGGCTGCGGGAGCTGCTCCCGCCCCGTCCTGCGGTGGGGGATGCCCCTGCCCGCAGCCCGGCCCCGCAGGGCTCCAGTGCTGCCGCTGGCTCCAAGCAGCAAGACTTGGAGAAGAGAAGAACAAGAACTGCAGTGACTCCCTTGGGATACTCTGTTAGCATTTTCTTTCTCTTTCCTTTTTTCTTTTTTTTTATCCCCTATTCCTTCAAATCCCTGCCTGTATTAAATGTATCTTGCTACTGTTAGTGGGGATTTTTCCCTCCCCAAAGTTGTGAGAACTTGCTGGATGAGGGAGCAGGTTACTTCCAACAGGCAGCAAACAGGTGGAACAAAACGGTGAAACAAGTTGTTCAGCATTTGTCTCAGGTTGCCCTTCCTTGTGCCATGGGAACAGGCTGTTGCTGGTGTTTCCTCTCCTGGAGGTGAGGCTTAACCTTGGCTTTGGAGAAAGCGTTGTATGTTTGTGTTTGGTCTTGTTGATGGTGTGGAACAGGTGAGGCAGTCTCTGTGTCTGTGTTTCTGCAGTCAGTAGCACAAAGCCTTATGCTGGTGTGGGGATAGTGACAGGACAGGGGGACAGCTCCACTGGGATTGTAGAAGTTCTCTGTTGTCATGTCTTTCTTGATGGGCAATGCTGCTCTTTGTAGTCACCTGAGAGCACTTCAGTCAACTGGAATATCTGGCTTTACCCAGTCCCAGGTGAAGCTGTGTGCCCAAAGCAGCTGCCTGGTGATTTTAGCTTTGATTTGGGAAGCTGGTGCTTCTGGCAAGGGGAATGCAAAGTGCTGGTGCGTCCCAAGGCTTCTCTGTGCATCCTGGCACGTTCCTTGTAAGGACAGCGTGGCCCATGGAGGGGGCAAGGATAATCTGTACCATTAGTGAGCAGTCCCTGATCCTGCTTGGTGCTGCTTGTAGCCTCTCAAGGGGCTCCACTGGAAAGAGAGAAGAGCTCTCAAACATCTTCATAGGATGGTGCTGAGGAACGTCTTTTATTTGAACAAATTACATCTGCTGTAAAAGCTGACTAAAGGAAAGTATTGGAGGAGTTAAACCAGTTGAAAACCTTCTATCTTCTAGTGGCTTCCTGGTACTGTAGTGCAATTATTCCTGGGAATTGCTTATGGAAGAGGTGTGTCTTTTCTTGGCTGACATAAAGACTTGAGAAATGTCAAAGAGTAAGCGAGGTTTTAAGCATATGTCTTGCAGTTAATACATAGCAATAAAAGTATGTGATACTGCTAGTACCTTGATCTTCCTTTAAAATATCAGAGGAGGGACTGGTTTGGTTTCTATGCAGAAATTGTATGGAAACTCCAATTCTCATATAAAAGTTTCTTCTAGCTGGATCTCTTTGTGTTGCTTTATGAAGCAAATGCTTTCATGGTTTGCTCCATTGACCCACTGTGTGTAAAATGCTGCTCCAAAGTTACAAGCCACTCTTCTGTTTGATTCATGCTTCTTAGCAAAGCCTACAAAGGGTTTTACATCATGTGCAATAATGTTGTTCAGTGCAAAGACTTTGTTCTGCTGTAGCATTTTGAAACTTCATGTTGTCATGCTCCCATGACAAGGAGAACACAATGGGAGTCGTAATGACACACAAGGTTTGCACAATTCCCAAATTCATTGCAGGTGGGCAGTTCCTGGTAACTCCGAGCACAAGGCTGTGAAAGTACATGAACTTGCCTGAGTTGTGTGATTGGTTCTCAATTATTTTCCAAGAGTTCTTGCAGAATCGATCTCTGATCTTCTATTTAATGTTTTCTGTGTTTTGGGAGGGGGGCCACCTGTAGTGTTGCCACAGTCTGTTCTGTTGTCCATTTAGCTGTCTGTCTCTCCAGGTTCATTCTAAAAGAAATTCTTTTTAGAGGATCTTTTGGTTTTCCTCTTTGACTGTATGCAAGGTGCACCTGAACACTCTCCTGTTTTAATGAAATTGTGGGTCCTGGGGGTAGCAGTGGCTCAGCAGTTGTGTTGTGTAAGGGAAATCTCTGCATGGTCTCATTAAATTGAGATTAATGTTAGAGCTTCTTCCTTATCCTGGGAAAAGGAGGTGGTGTCTTACACTTGCAAGCTCTCTGTGTACTGCAGCTGTTCCTTCCCTTGCCTTGGCTGTTCTGCTTGGCTTGTGCTTTCTTCTGGAGTATCTGTCTTGACAGTGTGTCACAGCCAAGAGTGATGGCAGAGATGAGCAGTTAAAGAAAAGCTAGGGCTTGTTTCATTGATTTCAACCTGAAATTGTTCTTAAGCTTGTACTTTTACAGTGAGTCATGTCCACTGGTACCTGTAATCAATACATGTAATAAATCTAGTGTTTAAATGATGCTTTCCTCATTTCTGTGGTGTCAGATCAGTGGTGCTAAGGAAGAGCTTTTTGCTGTGCAGTTGACCCAGCCTCTTGTGTTGCTGCTGTCTGGAACAGGGAACAAGGCACAAGGCAAACTCCTGGGTGCAGGAGAGAACCTGGTTCAGACAAGGCCATGGTGGTGACGGTTGTTATAGCAGCTCTAACTGCTTGTAGTTCAAACAAAGCTGGTTGATAAGGCCTCTTTTATTTTAGCAGGGTTGATAAAGTGTTATCAGATGCATAGGTAGAAGTTCTCCCTTTAAGGACCCATAAGCAGGAAGGAGTGCTGAGGTAGGAATGAAAAGGAGACGTAAATCAAGGCAGGATTTAAGAGTTCTTGTGATACTTGATGGCATTTTGAAAATAAAGCTCTTGGACTGTATCCCATTGGAAACCTGTTCAAGTTGAGTAAAGGTTGCCAAGGAAGCACACAGATGGTACCTTGCAACTCTGCTACGTGAGCAAAATAAACTCATTATGGGTATGTTTTTGTTGTGGGGTTAACTTGAGACTGTACCCACATTTAATACTGTCTACCTTGTAAAAACTTCTGACCTGGGCTTCCTCTTCTTGTAAGACTGGATTAACTTGTGTGATTGGGACTTACAACATTTTGGCTGGAAACTCCGCTCTTATGGGAGGACATAAGGAAAAATTGCAATGAATTTCTGCACAGGGTAATTCCCCAGCAGCCTGTGCCAAGTCGATGGAGAAAATGATGGAGAGTGTCTAAGCAAGCTGTGCATGGGCACCAAGATATATTGCTGTGTGCAAAAGCAAGGAAGCCAAAGGAAAATGTGGAGTTCTGAAGGGATTGGTAACAGTCAGCAGTGAGGAAGAATTCTTCCTGGGAAGAAGCATTTGTCCTATTAAATATGGCAAAGTTCACAAGCCACATCTCACAGCATCTGAAATGAATGGAGCTGAGTGAAGAAGACAGAATGAAATCTGGTTTTGATGTTTGCTCTTTGCTCTGTGATTGGAAACAGGATCATCTTGCAACTCAAGCTTTCATTGCCTTTCTATATGACTAGTGAAGAGAGTTTGCTTTGTGTCTGGATCTAATAAAATAAGGTGAAAAGGGGTACATCATATTTAACTGAGCGTTCAGTTAATGCTCAATAAGAAGCAGCAGGAGTTGGATGTACAGGGCACTCTGAGCTCTGCTGTCAGGTGTGCAGGTACTGAGTACCAGCAAAACTTGGGGTGGCTCAGCCTTGAGCTATTGTTGCCTCTCAACAGCTGTTCCTCAGTGCATCTTAAAAGAAGAGAATGTTGCACATAGTTTCTGGTAAAAGACTCATCTTTGAAAGCCTAAAGAATTGTTTCCCTTGAAAATAAGAACATTAGATACACGCAGACCTGGCATAGCTTCAGAGGCTACTGGAGAATTCCTATCTGGCTACTGGTAGCCACAACTGTTACCAGATGGTTGTAAATGCTGCCTGGCAGACAACTGCAGAGCACATGGGGCTGGAGTTTTATGTAAGACTCCAAAGGTGTGTGGGAGAGAAACTGGTCTGCTAAAATGTAAATGTGCATCTGGAAGATAAGATGATACAGATTGTGGAGTCTTTTCCTAGAATTGGAAAAAATACTTGCTTATTGTACTAAACCCAAAATTCTTCTCTTTGATAACAGCCTTGTAAACTTGTAATAATAACTCTGCTTGGACAACCTGTGCTGCAGTGGATGCTGTTCCTTCTTTGCCTTTGCTCTTATCCTCTCCCATACTGTGGCATTCAAGTATTCTTTGGTCAGAAAGAAACCCTGATGTGAGTCAGTGAGAGATGACTTTTGCAGCTTGCCTCCTCTGATCCTCTCAGCCTTCCAGGATGATGGTTCTTCAAGTGAGTTACTGCTCTATTCAGAACTACTGCACTTCTCAGCCTGTTGAACAAGTTGTTATGGGCTGGAGTGTGAATGTTGGAGCTCTTGCATAAGCAGGCTCAAACAGCACGCTTCTGGATGCAATTAATATTTCAGGATAAAACATTCTAGCAAGGTGTTTAAATATAAAGTTGTGTCTCTCTCAAAACAAGCCCACTCTTCTTTTTTTGCTCCTAACACTGAGTTTGTCTCAGCTGGCACAGCTGAGGTCTCCTATTCTAAAGCGGGCAGGGTAATTAGTAAAGTTTCTCTGTGGGTTTGCCTAGTTGAACAGGTCCAGGACATTGATCGACAGCGGGAAAGGGTGCGTCTCCTTGGCACTTTCCTTTCCGTGTCTGGCTGAGGGCAAGCTGTGTGTTCCACATGGGTGTGACACGTTCTCCTTCCACAGCACAGCACCTTGTCACTGCCCTGTAACTTTGCTAACTTACAGTGAATGTAGCTTTTTGCAAATATGTCCCTCTCTCAGGGATGTCTGGTGACAGATTTATGATCTGATACAATTTTTGAAATTTAAGTACTAAACTGTTGTAGAATGATTACTTTCCAAGTAAACCACACTTTTATTTGTCCTGCCTTTTTTGGGGTCCTCATATATTTGTTTCTGTGCACCTTGCATGTGCTGCTGGCTCACAAACACAGACACCTGTACCTGCCCTGTTCAGAGCCAATTTTTCTCCATAGTAATTGGTGCTGCTAATGATTCTAGGTGACTGGAATGTCATGTAGGTGATATATTATAGTCACTTAGATCCTAGTGATTCTAGGGACTAAGTGACTCAGATGATTGGTCCTCATGGGATCTTCTGGTCCTCTGAATCAGGGCTGCACAGGTGCTGGAGATGCTGGAGTGTGAGCAGGAAAGGTAAAAGGGGAGTAATGCAACCAAGAGGTACAAGTTCAAGCTCAGGGAGTTTCCAAAGGGAGTTCTCAAAACATGCCTGTGGAGCATCCTGTTTATCACACCATTTCCTTCTTTTGGACCTTCACAGCTGGTGAAAGGCCTTGCTAGCAACCCTTTGAAAAACAATTCAAGCTCCTCAGGAATGGCTGCTTTAAGTCATTATCCAAAGGCCATTGTTGCTGCCGGGAGCAGAGACAGCCTCCTTGTTTCCAGCTGTGCTGCTCCCAGCTGTACAGATGTGAAAGCTCCTTCCCTCAGCCACACCTCCAGCCCCACAGTCTGAAGGGTCCAAGGCCCTCTGCTCACTTGACAGTCCCTTTGGTGCTCCTGGTCCCTCTCTTTCCCATGTAACATCAGCCTTGTCCCCCCTGCTCCCCGCCTTGCTGTGGGTGTGTATGAACTTCTCGTGACTTTAGGGTACTGCATAATATCCATTCTGATTCTTCATTGCACCTCAGAAGTTCTGGCCCCTGCTGCCCATGTGTGTTGTGTACAGAGTAGCTGGCAAATTGCTGTAATTCCCTGTCCAACAAATGAAAATAAAATACTGAGTGGAGTGTCTGTGTGCTGGAAAGCGGAGCCTGTGAGAGATGTCCAGGGCAGGCAGGAGCACTTACACCAGGGTAGGTTGTCAGGATGTGATTCAAACCTTTGCTCTTGAGCTGGCAGAGTTTTACTTGTCACTTAGCACCTCTGCAGAGGGGAGATGTGACAACCTCCTGAGCTGTACAGAACAGGAGGCTGTGGCCTGCTATTCCCAGTGTGATTGCTGGCTTGCAAGTCAGGTCTAATTTGTCCTGCTTGGATCCTCCTGTCTCTGTGAGAGACCAGGCAGTGGGACACACTGGTTTGTGCTACTGCTGCACTGTGAATTGCAGGTGCAAAATTTCCTTCCCCTACCCCCACCTCGAGCAGGGAGTTTGGCTTGATATTTTACAAAAGCAAGTTAATAATTAATGCAGCTCCCCTGCAGGCAGCACAGCGCCCTTTCTGCCGTGCCCATGGAGAGACCTGAAAATGGGATTTTCTCTTTTTGGCTCAATAGCTGGAGGGTTACCTGGGGTGGAAACTGATACTGGTCAATAATGCCTGAGCCTGGGAGTTGGCCTTTAGGTTGGGTTTGTCTGAATTTTTATGCAAATGCTGCAGTTTTGCCTTTTCTTCCGATAAGGTCAACTCAAGCAATCTCAAAATGGCCCAGTGCAAAACCTCTTTAAAAAATCCTCTCATTTTATCTGTACTGGTTTGCTCCATCAATGTGAAAATGGAATTGTGAAGTGCTGCACCAGGGAGCTGTGCTGGGGTGGTGTCAAGTTTTAGTCACTCGATAGCGATGTTGTCTCAGTCTGCTCTGGCTGATTTGTTACCTGCTAAACCAAAATAAATAACCTACTTCTGCCTGCTTTCTGCTCAGGCTGCTTATGTTTATATGGCTTTGCTTTTCTTTTTTGTTAGGATTTTTGTTGCCAAGATACTACAGCAGGGAAGATGAGAAGGTTCTTAAGGCCCGGACATGATCCAGTGCGAGAGAGGCTCAAGCGCGACCTTTTCCAGTTTAACAAGGTATGGTGCTTTCCTCAGACTTCAAGGCACATCCATCCTCAGCCACTGCACCCTGTAAAGGCAGGATAAACTACTCGAGTGTGGGTGGAAAAGTTAAATTTAGGAGAGGTGCTTTGCTCTCCTTTTCAGTTCTGTCCTTTTTTCCCCCGATGTGCCTGAGTAGTTTCCTTTAAGCTCCTGAGCATGTTCTCAATTCTGGCTTTGCTTTGTAAGAGGAGAGATATTGTGATGCTGTTGAGTGGCATTTGCTGAAAGAAGAGATCTTCACAGCAGCTTTTATATCCTCTGAGTGGTCTGTCACTTGTCCTGCTGTGTGCTGGGACTGTTTCTGCTGTAGGTACTCCTTGTTAGGAAAGTAAACATTTTTCTAAAGATGCACATAAGCCACAGCTTGTGGTGCAGCTGAAGCCAGAGTTCTTTGCTTATACTTTGGATCTACAAGTATCACTCCATTTTTAAATGTGAATTTAAAAGGCTGTGGTAGCACCTAGGCTGCACAGTGGCCATTAATAATGAATTTACTATTATCTTAGTCTGAATCTGTTTCTAGGTTTTTTCCTTCCCTCTGTGAAGAAGAAATGGCAATGGCTGTGCTATCTATCCAACACTCTGGGCATTTTTCTTTTGAGCCCTGGCCAGGAGCATAGTGCTTTCATCTCTGGAAATGCCTAGTATTAAATCATTGCTAGGCTAATGCCTACTTACACCTTCTTTGGAAAGCAGAAATATGTTTGTAGGTTTTGTGTTTCCAAGCTTTAAATGGAATTTTGCTGAAAAGTATAGTGGATAAATGAAATCAGCCTAGGAAATAACCTCTTTGATTCATTAGAATTGTAGTGGAGATAGGTACTTCAAGTG
Source organism: Atrichornis clamosus (assembly GCA_013400975.1). NCBI lineage: Eukaryota > Metazoa > Chordata > Aves > Passeriformes > Menuridae > Atrichornis > Atrichornis clamosus. Next base: position 7,985 of record WBMZ01005235.1, read on the forward strand.
GAACTGTGGATATTTGAGATAAATGATTTAATGTAATTGGTACTAAGCAACATCAATTCCATGCATACCTCCCTGCCACTGGGGAGACAAAGGAACTCAAGAGTACTTCAGGTCTGTTTTCTGCCTGCTACTATGAGGAAATGCTGGTGCAGATGCAGTAGAAAAATCAGTAAATGCAGAGCAGGATTGAGTTGTTTGCATCCAGCTGAATGCAAAGTCAGCTTCAGAAGAGACATCCCAGGGATGGGTCAGAATTGCTTATAAGCATATAAAATTATATATACATTGGAAAAATCTTTGCTGTTTTAGGGCTATCTCTTCCTTGAATATGCCTTTCTCTTATGAGAATGTTTGGCTAAGCTTTTCCTGCCAGAGACACACTAATTTGGATAATGCAAAACAGAGTTGAAAGAACTAGCTTTTGCAGCAGAGGGAAACTTCCAAATATAGTAGAAGCTGACACCAGGATTTGTGACTCCATTTGGTTCAGTCCTGAAGGTAAATACTGCATCTTGTTCCTAGGGAGGCAACTACGTCGGACACTTCCTAATGGTTTACTCTCATTAACAGCTTGGTAATTAAAGGCCTTGTAAAATGCATTTGCACCTTTAAGCCACAGTAACTCGTTCTTGTCTAATAAGAATCAGAAGGGAATGAACATTAGACCAGAATCTTTTACACTTTACTTTTTTCTTGTATGAAGGTGAGGGGTTTTTTTCCCCCAAGTCTTGCGTCTCCCATTCCAGTATTTCCAGAGCTAATGGGTCATTTGAAAGCCTCTCCCCCTTGATCCAATAAACATCTACTCACAGCTGGGTAGACTGAGAAAATCTGGGAAAGTCAGGCCTTAATTCTGAGTTGTTGAAGGTTGTGGCTTCAAGGAGCCAAGAATCATAGTGCTTTGTGTGCCAAGGCTGTCCTTGTCTAATGTGCTATTAGAGCAAGCACATTAGTGCTGGTAAGCAGGTTTTTAAACACTTGTTATTTGAGGTCTTTGAAAGACTTCTGGTTAAGAACCTGCTCAGGGAATATTTTGTGGGACTATAAAGTTGCTGATCAGAGGAATTGCACGGTGGATTTGCACCTCTGCAGTGTGTGATGCGGGTCACGGCTAAAGGGAAGGTCTGTGCCCTAAAGGTGCTGGGGATTCCTGCCCTCATTTTACACTGAAGTTGAATATAAATGCATGAGGCCACACAAGTTTAGTACTAATACACAGGAATGTATTTGACCATGCTGACCTAGAATGGACTTCAATTTAAAAAGTCTATTTAATTGGTGGTGGTGGATTTTTGTTTGTTTGTTTACTCTGTCAGGTATAAATAGGCTGTGATCTTTTTACTGCTTCTCTGCATTTCTGTTCTGGATGAGAAGTGGTCCAGGAGGTTTTAAAGGACTAAGTGATGACTGGTCTAGCACTTCAAATTTGTTTCAAAAAACACCTTCCTAAATTCTGCTAGTCACTTAGCTTTGCATATCTGTTTCTCTGTGTGAGTAAGAACTTCCCATACTTGTGTGTACCTGTTGCAAGAATCTGTTTTTAGCTCAGTAGTGGATAGAATGAAGGATAAGGTATGTGGACTTGGCAGTCTACTTCTTTAAGTTTATCCTGCTTTTGGAAGTAGTATTTGGATGCCTTTGGCTCAGTCCAAGCCCTGCAGAAGGAACATGTTCAGGCTGGCATTGTCAGACTAGATGATGGGTAACACACAGGTGAACCAGCCTGTCTTACAGCTGAATGTTACCCAACTGGGAACATTGCATTTAATTTATGGCTTTGTGTTTTTTCCCCTGTTTTCAGTCTTCCTAGCCCGTTGCTGGTGGGTGTGATGGATAGCTTACCTGAAATCTGAGTGAATGTCTGTGCAAAGTGGAGTTAGCACATACAGGCTTCATTGTTTCTTCAAAAGAGGGATTAACAAAGGGACAGGGTTTGTGTTGCCTGTGGTTGGGTTCATCTGTGCTCTGTGATAAAACAATCTGAGAGGAGAAGCAGAGAGAAGTGAAAGGAGGAAAGCAGCTCTGAATTTCATCAGCACAGCTTTAGTGTGGGCTGGGAACAACTGTTCAGTTTGGCCACATTTTTCCTGCAGTAAATATGACTGACATGAAGCATTTCTGTTGTGCTGCTGACACCGGGCTTGCTTGAGTCTGACAAATCTGTGCTCTGAGGAGAATAAAAAAAAGCTCCTACCTTTCCCCAAAGAAACAAAGGCCCTTTTGAGAAGGAGGGCACATTGTGGGCACTCCAGTTTCTTATTTCAGCTCTGCTGAAAGGCTCCATTGTAACCTCTGCTGCCTCCTGCCCCCCTCTCTCCCCCTTGCTGGGTTTACCTGCTGGGCAGGTGAAAGGATTGGCTGATGAAAGCCGCCGAGAGAGGGGAGGAAAGGAGAGCAGCAGCCCAAAGCTGACTTGATGTGATTTAACAACTGGGTGCAAATAAGTACAAGGAAAAGATCTGGGTAATCAGGCCAGGGAATGTGAATGCCAGCCCAAAAGCCACCCTGAAGCCTTTATTGCCCAGCTGTGGAAACAAGTGAATGACATAAGAGGGAGTTACCTTTGTTACATCTTTTGGGCATCTTGGTTGAAGATTCAAAGCTATCAGGAACCATGAGTACATTTGCTGCACTCCACGAGCAGTTGTGCAGCACTCTGTGGTTGTTACTGATACTTCTCTTTTGCAGATTTGTCTATGGAATGGGGGGTACTTCAAATTTTTGGTTGAAGGAAAACCTGGAGAAAAAAAAATCATCCTCCTGTTATTATTACCGAATGATCCACACTTGGTTATGCAGCTCATAGGTCTCATACTTGAAAATTAAAGCTTTTATTGCTTGTCTAATGTGTTTACAAATTAACACATCAAAACCAAGATATAATTAGGCCAATATTAAGACTAGTGTTGACAGCTCCCTAGCAGGCAGTGCAGTATTGTATAAGTCATGGTTTTCTGAGAGTTGTGGCTAAATCTTTATCTTCTGGGCTGGATGAAATCTCAGAATAATCACAGTTTCTAACTGATGTGTCACTGAAAATTGCAACTAGTTGTGCTGATAACATGACAGTGCATTGACTGTGAACAAGTTGAAACTAAAACTAACAGTGGAGTTCCACTGGTGTCTCCCTAACAAGTTCCTCACTTTGTTTTGGGTGAGAGTGGAATGGTGTTTATTGCCTCTGCTACACCTGATTCATTTAAATGTCTGATTTATTGTTGAGATAACATTACCTTGGATCCTCTTCCCAGAATTTGACACCATAGCTTCATACTCCCACAAGTTTGACAATTAGGAAGCTTTTCTGTGTTGCCTCAGTAGGTATCACAGTGCAGAGAAATTCTTCTTTGCCTGTGCTGGATTAGGAAGCTGCCCTGTTTCACTTCTGAGTCCATAGATAAATTCCTAATTTCATACAGTCTCCTCTAGGAAGTTTTGTACGAGTAGCTGTACAACGGTTGGTTAGCAGCAGCTTCAAGGTGACAGTAAAAAGAGTGACTTCTCAAAATTTGTTTTTAATAATGTAAACCTAACACTTAAATTGCCTTTTTAGAATATGAATAAATAAGGCTGAACATTAAGTTATGATAAAAGGAAGTAAACTAAGTGGTCTTGGAGCTTCTAGTACTAAGCTTACTATTTATAAAAGGTAAAAAATTAGTAACTATTGTGCCCAGTCTAATGAATTGGCAAGCAGAAAATTGGGAAATGATCCAGTATTTTCAATTTTGTCTTCTAAAGTGGCTTATCTTCCCCAAAGAGGACCTCAGCTTGGGGTAACCGATACTTAGCAGAGGGAGGTCTTTTCTTGCAGCTTATGAGTTGTGATCAAATGGCTAAAATTGAAGCAAACTGGCAGATTCTGGAGTCAGCTGTGTCCTCCCATGCCCGTGTGTTGGAGCAGGGCATTAAGGAGCTGCAGCAGCTGGAGCACCTCGGGCTGTGGCCTGACCACAGAAACGAAACCAGCTTCATTTGATTCTCGTGCAGGGGATTAAGTTGGGAAATCACTATGCAGGAAATAAAGTCCAGGTGTTACTTTTAGGCTGAATAAAGAATAAAACTTCAGTGATGTGGTAGCTTGGCTTCAAAGACATGATGGAAATGAGGATGGGAGTGAGGTTCAGGTGCCTGCTTCTGTAGATAGAGGGTTCTCTGCTTTTTTTTTTTTTTTTTTAATTTCAGTAGTGAGTGCAATGAATTCCTGTTCTGTAGCTGGCCAGCTTGCCTTAGAAGAATTTATTTTCCAGAAGCTGAGCCTGTAAGGACAACTGAGTTTTCCAGGAAGCATCCCTATTAATCATCCCTATTAATCTTTGGGCACACCAGCCCTCTTTCCCTGGCTGTATGTTGGTGAACACTCCTGCATGCTGGCTTTGCCTAAAGCAGGATAATTGCTGTACATTAGCACTTCTGAAAACACCACTGAGCTATTTTCCAAGCAGCTTGGTGGCATCCTGTAAGTATGGCAGGATATTATTCCCTGGTGTGTAAATGCATCAGCCATGCTCAGTGTGGTGTGTCCAAATGCTCCAAATCTCCCTCTTGGAGAAGTGTAAATTGTACTTTAGGGAAGCCACTAAAGCCAAGGAACACTGCTCCCCGTGACAGTGACATCTTCTTAGTCCCAAATGGCTTTGAATTAGTGTGAGGTGGCCTAGCAGGCTCCTGCTCTCATTAAATTCCAGTGTTCCTCATGTTCCCTCTGGAAAATGGGTATGGATTGCATTAGTTTTCCTGACTGCCCATAGTAAATGTGTTTGGTTTCCCTGATGAGCACGGATGTTCACTCGTAGCTCTGCTCAGCTTTGCACCATTCCTTGGTGTCAGTCACCAAGAGGGGGTCAGGAAGGCTGACCTGGGTGGAATTTGGCAGATAAAGCTGATCTACAGTACACAGCATTTGTGTCAGACTTTGAAATTGTGCTGAGCACTTGGTTTACAGAAGTGCAGCTGATGTGGAGTGTGCTGTATTGACTGACTAAGCTGTGCTTATGCAGAGTTATTTATAATCTTAACATCAGGAGCTGCTTGGGCTACTGTTTTCAGAGTATTTCTCTTTCATTTCTGTTGCACTTCTGGATGTCCTGTGGAGCCAGGGGTTGCTGGAATACATTCACCATTCAGCAAATCTAACCTGTGTTTGAACACTTTCCAGCAGAAAAAGCTGCCATTAGGTGCTGTATTTCAGACTGCCACACCACGTTCACTTTCTGGTTTTTACCTCTGTCCGACACTGCCCGTGAAACAGGCTGTTGATCCTGATTTTTCTCTTTCCCAGACTGTGGAACATGGATTTCCCCACCAACCCAGTGCCCTGGGCTATAGCCCATTCCTCCGCCTCATGGCCATCGGGACGCGGTCAGGAGCCATCAAATTGTATCCTTTTGGACCACCTGGGTGAGAGTTCTCTGACCTCATCAGAATGTGCAGCTTTGAAGACACTTCAAAAGTTAGACTTCAGTATAAATTTGCAAGTAAGGGTTGCTGGAACCTTGAAACTGTTTGCCAAGGTTTGGAGTGCTTTTGGTCTGATCAGGGTGGGATTATCTTTCCAAGAGCTGATCTGTAGCTCAAACAGAAGCTGGGCTGATGCAGATATTAAACAAGACTGCTCTTGCTATGCAGAAGGTCAGACTAGATCTGGCCTAAGTTTAGCAATCCTTCACGTTGTAAATTCCAGTGTTGTTTAAATATTTGGGGCAGGGTTCCTTTTTCTTTTTTTTTTTTTTTCCTAAAGCAATTCTATTTCAAAGGTTAAAGCTGAACTCAGTTAAAGCTTTCAACTTCCTGAGTTCTTGACCATCCAGGAATTAAAGACCTAAACATGAAGGTGGTAATTTTTTTTATTTTTTTTTTTTTTTTAGCTAATGACGTCCAGTCTGATTTTTGTGTGTGTGAGGCACTGAGGTGATTCCCATGGCAGGGACCAGTTAGATGAGCTGTAAAGCAGGCATAACACTCAGCCCAGAAAGGAAAAGTTGGTGCTGTCTCTGCCAGCTTAATCATTCTTTGCTCGTGTTGTTTGTGCTCAGGGGCTGGACTCCACATGCAGGCAGGAGCCATCTGTCTCCTGGTTACAAATTAGTTAAGCAGGATTGTAGTGTCTGGGAAACCACGAAACATCCCTGAGAAAAAGTCCAGGCACCCCTTCTGCATATGCTGAAGGAAGAAGTGAACTTCTGTGTTCTCCACGCTGAGCACAGCCTGCAAATTTTACAGGCACGTGAAATCAAAACTAGATTTGCATTGATTCCTTCCAGTCCAGATCACCAACAGTAAAACATGGTTTTAGACTAATCTCTTTTTGTCTTGCTTGCTAGCAAGCTTCTTACCAATTAACTGTAGCTGTGGGTCACCTTAAATACTGCAGATCCTCAACAAACTCATCAGATATGGTGCTCCTGGGGTGGAGTTCATGGGTTTACATGAAGAAAACAACACTGTAATGCAGATTCACTTTATACCTGATCAGGTAAGTGTATTTTCAGTACCTCTGTGACTTATGTAGATCTCTCCTAAACAGGTGTTGATTTTACTCCAGGGATCTGGGCTCCTATTACCAAGTATATTCAAATGCTGCTTGGTTGGGAATGTTTATCCCAGTGCATTTTGTGCTCTCAGCAGTTCTTGTTGCTGTGGAGATGCTCAGTAAAACTAAAAGAGAAGCTTTAAACTAAAGAGTACCTTTATTGTTCATAACTGTTCGTCATTTATCTCCAGCAACATCCTGGGAATGGTAATAAGGCCACGATAGTTCAGGCAATTTGCTGCAGAAGCAAAATCTTCCCTTTCCTTTTGCCCCTATTTTTTCAGTAGGGCTGGGTGGTGTTTGCTGTGCACAACAGATAGAACAGGAGGTGCTGCTGAGCTGATCTAATTATTTTCAGGAGCTCAAAACAGCACTGCTAACCTCTCCTGCTGCTGAGTTTGTTGCCTTTGTGTTTGGGGAGGGTATTGACTCTTGCTCCTGGGGATTGCTGAACAGTTATTGCCACAAACTAAAAATAGGAAAGCAGAAGTTTCCAGAAGTGGCTGTCAAACCATTTTCCTTTCCCTTGACTGTCAGTCTCTTGTCTTGGTCCCAGACTTTGTTGCCTGATGCCCCCAGTGTAGCACAAGTGGCCTCTTTCTGAGAGGGATTTAATTCTTGAGGTGGTTTTGGGTGTCTGTTTGCTTAACTAATGGTATAAACTGAAACTCCCATGGGGAGTGTTGCGCCAGGTGTGGCTGCAGCAGGTAAAATGCTTCAATTTGAACATCCAGCCAGCAGGGCTGGGCTCATAAAAGGATTCTGACACAACCCTCCAGAATGAGGTTGGACACGAAGAATGTGAGGAGTGTGGTGTAGCAGAGTGTATCAGCCCCACCCAAAGCTGGGGTGTGTTCAGCAAACCTGTGCTGAGCCAGGAGGAGGTGAGATACAGCCTGCAGCTGCATTGCTGGGCTTTACAGCACAGGCTGATCTTCTTCAGGAGCCTAAATCCTTGTCATCCCCCTCAGTGATAACCTGTGCCTTTAGAACAAGGTTTTTAGCCTTTAGGCTACTTCTTGTCTCCCTCCACCCCCCAAATGCCATTGCTGCAGTGTTTGTTCACTGCTGTAAAAACCTGAACCGACTCCCCAGTCCTGTTTTAGCAGAGAATTATGAACACCAGCAACTTCATTGCTAAATTTACTGTGTTATATTTAATGCTGGCGTTCTGAAAAGAGCACGCTGTGTGTTTTTGCAGTGCCAGCTGGTGACACTGCTGGATGACAACAGCCTGCATCTCTGGAGCCTGAAGCAGCACGGGGGAGCATCCGAGCTGCGGGAGGAGCATCGCTTCACCCTCAAAGGGCCACCCGGGTGAGCCACAGGAGGGCTTTGCAGCTGGTGTGGGGATAAGCAAGTCAGAAAATTCTGCGATTTCTTAAGCTGGAGCTCGTCCTGTTCTTACAGCCTGCCACTCCTCTGAATCCATTGAAAGAGCATCCATGGAAACCAGCCAGGAGTTGGCTAGGGCCTGAGAGACCAGGTGTTGAGTCAGTGTCAAGGGTGACATGTTTTAAAATATTGTGCATTCACTTCTGGGAGTACAGGAGCTTTTAAGGTTAGGTAAATCTAGGCATCCCTTAAGTCAGACTTTGAAATACTATTGTGGTTTTACTTTCACTTGATCTTGCCAGTTTTAGGTGAGCTATTTTTAGCTCCTTTAGAAACACTTGAGGGTTCTGTAAAAAAGGTGCCTGGTTCTTTGTCCATGCACTTGTGAAAAGACATAATTTGTCTTAAAGTTAGTGTTTTTCTCCTTAAAAAAAAATGATGCCTCCAAAACAAATGACACTTATAAATGTCCCTGTTAAGTTTTTAGCTCTCCCAAACCCAGTAACAAGAGTCTCTTTGCATCCCCAGCTCTCCCCCAAGTGCCACACAGATAACAGCTGTCCTTCCCCACTCCTCACGGGAAGTGCTGTATCTGGGCACGGAGAGTGGCAACATCTTTGTGGTGGAGCTGCCCTCGTTCCGAGTGCTGGAGGACAGGACCATCACCCCCGAGGCCGTGCTGCAGCGGTGAGTGAGCAAACAGGAGGTGGAATCCCATGAGCAGACACATCCTTTGTTAAAGTGTCACCCTGGATTGTGCTCTGGGGCCTCGCTGTTGTGTTAAGCATTGTCTATATCTGCCTGACTCCTGTGAAAGTAACTTTTGGTCCTGGTGTGTGTTAAGTAGTAGTTTCTGAACTGGTCACCTCTATTGTCACTGTACAGCATGTAAACACTTGGATGAATCTGCAAACCTTGTGGCCTGTCCTTGTGTTTACTTTTTGTTATGTTTAGCTGTAATTACCCATTTATTTTTTTTTGACCATTGGCAGAACATCTGATGCTGCTTTGTTCGAATGAAATTTTATCACTCTGGAGATTCGAGTTCTGCTGAAAACTGTCCAACTTCATGTTTTCTACTGACATTTCCATCTTACCTTTATTCTGTAACATAATAGGGTGGGTGGTCCAGACTGTCTTTACAGTTCTGGGATTCAGTCCTGGAGTTCATTGTAAACCCTGAAGAAAACAGGACTGGATGCATGTCCACATGGCAGGCCTGGTGTGATGTCTTCCATAAGATTTTTCTGCTGCTTGAAGCATTTGTGGAAAGATTGTAATTAACTGTTGGAACTTTGTAGCTTAATTTCTCATTCTTACTCCTTTTATTACAGTCATTTTAGGTTGCACCTGGAATCAGCTTTTCTGGGTTTTCTCTTCTGCTCCTGTAGGGTACCAGAAGATAACTGTAACAGAAGATCCTGTGAACTGGTGGAAGCGCTTCGGGAGCATCCTAAGAACCCTGACCACATCCTAATCGGATACAGCAGGGGCTTGATTGTCCTCTGGGACCTGCAGAATAACAAAGCAACACACCATTTCCTGGGCAGCCAGGTATTGATTCAACCCAAAGTGAGTTCAGCAGGGCAGGAAGGGCTCTCACCTCTCAGGGCACTCTGAAGACAAGTAGGTGCAGGGAGAGCCTGACAAAGCTGCTTTTGTAGTAAGAATGGGTTGGTTGAGGGGGGTAACAGCTCTCTGGAGAGCAGTCATTGTATGGCTTTCTTTTTCAGCAACTGGAGAACCTGTACTGGCAGCGGGATGGCAGTAAATTCATTAGTTGTCACTACGATGGAAGTTACACCCAGTGGCCAGTATCCAATGACAACAGGCAGCCAGAGCCTCTGGAAAACATCGTGCCTTATGGTCAGTAAGTGACGTTTAACTCCTGTGTGTTGTCCAAACTCAAACTCATTCTGAGCCTCGTGTAGGATATTCAAGTCACAATTCTCTCTAGTGTTTAATGGAATGGGTTGTGAGCCTAGACTAAAGAATTTCAGTCAATTCTTTTCTTGGATTTGAAGCTCCTTGGCATTTTTGAAGTCTGTCCTGAACATGGAGAACAAGTCTGTTGACAAAATTAGTGCCCCTTATGAAGAAGGGTGTTGGTGATTCAGCTCTTTGTTTCAGTTGCTGTCCTGTTCAGCAGGAGTTACTTGGATCCTGTGTAATTAAGAGTGAGCTGAGTGCATTTTCTGTCGACCTGAGCAGTGATGAAATGAAGCTTCTGATTTGCTGGAACCCATCAAGTGGGGATGACCTCACCTTGAAGCACAGAGGAGCTTCTAAAGCTCTATCACCTTTTTATTAGTTTCAGGAATGGCTGTGTTTTCAGAAATCCTTTCTAGTTAATCAGCTTTTCCAACAGCACTTCCTGTTAGCCATCAGCAGCATGGTTTAGACCTTCCCCTGAGCCTGAGCTGTGTTTTGCTGAGGAGTTCTGTGGTCACTGTGTCCCAGAAGACTTGTCTGATGTGGCTGGGTCTGGGGAGGTGGTTCTGGCTCCTGCTAATTCAGGTGGCTCCCCTTGATGTGGAGGATGAGATGACCTGGCTGAAGCAGAATAAGCAACTGCTTACGTAAAGATGCACTTCCTGAATTACAGCAAATAACTCTGTTTTCTCAGGTCCTTTTCCTTGCAAGGCCATCTCCAAGATCTACTGGCAGACAACAAAAAATGGGTAAGTTTGTGGTGTATCCCTTCACTGTCACCTGTTTAAAGACATTTAAAGTGTGCAGCATGCAATGCCATAAGAGCCCTTTAGAGTAACATGATAACAGCTTCTTTTCAAAGTTTGTCTTGCCTCATTTCTTTGAATTTTTGCTTATGCCTCACTTCAGCACACACCACTTGAACTCTTCCTTTCTCCTAAGGCTTCCTTACGTAGTATTCCAAGGAGGGATGCCCCGGGCTAGCTATGGTGACCGGCACAGTATCTCTGTTATCCATGGCAGTCAGCAAACAGCCTTTGACTTCACCTCACGAGTCATAGACTTCTTCATCATCTTCAGTTCGGATCCTGCTGCGGGTATGTGGTGGAAGGGCATTACTGAGGAATTAGGGTAGCTGTGCCTGTGTGTGGGAATCTGCCTGGTATAAATAGCATATGAAATGTGATAAGGAGGTCAGTTGTTTGGGGAGTTTCTCAGACTTTAGCAGAGGATCACAGAATCATTTAGTTTGGAGAAGACCCTTAAGATTGAGTCCAGCTGTAAAAGATTTGCCATTTAAAAGTGAAGTGTAAAATACTGGTGTAAATAATGGGCTGGTTACAAATGCCATACATTCCCCCAAAAAATTAAGCTACTCTGTTAATGAGAAAAGATCTCTTAGGCTTATGTCTGTTTAAGCTGGACACTGGACATCACCAGGTAATGAAGCAAGGATCTGAATATTGTTGTTTGGAAGTAGCACTTCAAAGGAGGCTAATAATTAAAACCAGAATTTACTCCCACTGAGACATGGCTTCTTTTAATTACTACCTGGATTTATGTCTGGAGCTCTGGGTAATAAATCAGCAAAGGGTGACATAGAACCAAGGGTCAGTATAAAGAGAACATAATTTCCTTACTGCTGGTGAACATGAGTGTAAACTGAATAGTTCTCATTCCTCAGACTGTGTGGAGCTTGTCAGATTCTTGCTTCTGTTGAAGAGCTTTCTTGCCCTTACTTTGGTAGTAACTGTACCATTCTTCCTTTTCATGAAACTGTAAAGGGATTTCCCCAAGAAACCTTTGTCTTTCCCCAAGCATCTTTGTCTAATGCTGATGTAGTTTTTGCTTCTGGCCACCTTGAAGTAACTGATATAAAATGCTGTTTCAAGCTCTACAAATGAGCAGTGTAGAAAGTTGGGTCAGACCAAATTGCAAATTTTTTAGGAACTTGTAAGTAAATCTTCTGTTACTGGATCTTCTCAGGCTCTCTGGTCTCTGGTTTGCCTGGTGGACCTGGTTTCCAAACCAATTTGTCTTGTGTCCTGCTCTGGGGTGGTGACAGCCACAGCTCCACATCCCAGTCTGTCGGTGCAGGCTGGATCCCTCTGGCCTGGTCTGGGAAGCAGAGCATGGATCCAGGGGAGGAATGTCTTGGGAAAGGAGGCATAAAGAAACAGCTTTTGGATTCCTTCGTTTGGATTGCCTCCTGCTTCCCTTCCTGGACCTTAACAGACCCTCTCAAGTCACTGAAAAGACAGTAGAGAAATGGAATGTAACTGAGAAGTGTCTGTATGTGTCTGTTGCAGATTTTCCCTGCACAACACTGCCTTTCAAAAGCATCTTTCAAATGTGCAGAACCTACAGGTCTAAACCTTCAAGCTCACAGTGCTAATAAACTTGAGATACTGCTTAGTATCTCTAATCAAATACCATTTAGTGCCTTTCAGTACCTTTCAGTATTAAAGAAGGAGACCCTTTTAATTTCTGTGACATTGTCAGAGTTGAGATTCCAGGTGATGGAACAAGTCTCAAGAGATGAAAGAAATCGGAATTCTTTAGGTCAGAGTTTGACTACTTAAAGTTCAGTTTCTGGATGTGATTAGAAATCCTTTAGGTTGAAGTAACTGAGCTAACAGGCTTTATATTTATACTTCCCAAGAATTGAATTATCTCGTTAACACCGCTGCTGGGGGGTTCACACAGGAGCTGCTGCGGGAAGCTGGAACTGTGGCACTTAGACGAGGAAGTTTTGTACAATAAAATGAGGTTTCTGTGGTTGACAAGCTTCCTTGTGGCTGATTGCCTCAGCTTAGTGGATCTACGTAGCTTGCCTTGTTTGCCCTTAAGCAGTCTTCCCTGCAATGGCAATACCAAGGTATTAATTGTATACCAAAGCCACTTAATTTAATAAGCACAAAGCTTATGCATTGCAGCATGGTTGTAGCTGGTGACTTTCCACTACCCTGAATATGCTGTGGAGACAATTTTTAAAAGGCCAACCCTTCCTGTTTTCTTAATTTTTTTTTCCTATGTGGTGGGTGAGTCTGTGGCAATCATGACAAATTCTAGTGTGCTTGCTACTTCAGCAACTTAAAATAGATTCTTGCCTTAAGAAATGAGCTCAGATGTGTGTTTTTGCAGGGAAAAAATTATTGTTAAAACAGAGCCCTTTTGGTTAATGTTGGCAACAGCAAAGTGCAGGGCTGATCATGCATGTTACAGTACAGGTATGATATAATTTGTTTTATTCAGAAATCCTGTGGGCAACTGCAAATGATGGCACATAAGAAAGTAAAGTAAAATTGAATAGAAAACATTTCTTTCATGAAGAAACAGAACTAATTAGTGATGTGTTATGGCTGGGGCTAGTCAGAGGTGAAACTTGGGGTGCCTCACTAGAGTGTTGCCAAGTGCTAATTACTTGAATTTAATTTTGCTGAGTGGACAGCGCTGGTATGTGCATTCTTGTGAGGATATACCAGGCAATCAAACAAGTAAAGGAGGGAAGTGGAAGTGCAGTTTAGGAGGGAAGGTCAGGGAAAAGCTGAGCTAGGTAGTTTGCTAACGGCTCACTGTTTATCACTCCCAATACAGCTTTACTCTCACTCAGATTTCTGTAGCTATGTTAATTGTTACTGCTGTGAGCTGATCTGTGGTTTTGATTTTCCCCACCAGTTGCTGCTGTGGCTGTTCCGTGAACCTTGCAGCAATAAGATCCTCATAGACTGAATTTTTTTCACTCAAGATTTTTCCCTGTAACTAGAATTAAAATTCTTGTTTGTGTCGGATGTCATCAGTCACGTTACATTAGCATATTTCTTTTGTAGTTGTTCCTAATATACATAAGAGTTATTAGATGATGTACACACTTCTTAAAAATAAAGTCCAGAGGATGTGTCACAACATATGAGAAGGAGAGAAAATGAAAAGAACTGAATTGTAAATTCTTGTCAGTTCAAGCAGAGAAGCATTCTGCAGAAGCCAGGGCATTAGCATGTTTAAGCAGCTTAGCCTGGATGGACTGTGGTCCTAACACAGCACTAAGTGGGTCACTGCTGGAGTGTATGCATGTCTGTCCACCCAGTGCTGTTAATTAGTTGTAGGTAAAGTCTTTGGAATTCTGGCTGTTAGAATAGTAAATATGAACTTTGTGTTATTTAGTCATCATTGTTAACAAATCCTTTATTCTGCAATGGAATCTATAAAAAGTCGCTCTCACAGTCCCAGGAGGGATGTAAAGAAACACAAATTTGCAGTAAATCTCTGTTAGCGTCTCGAAATCCATTCATACTCAATAGGCCCAGTTAACACAGAAGCATTTGAGGTTTGTCCAACAGAAATGTTGATGTGGAGCTGTGTGATAACACTTTTCAAAGCAGCCTTGCAGGAAGCTGGTTTCCACTGACCTTGGCTGGCCACTTCTGTCAGCCTCGGTGATGTCGTTTCTGCAGAGTTCGACGACCCCTCTGCTCTGGTGGTGCTGGCAGAAGAAGAGCTCGTGGTTATAGACTTGAAGAGTGCAGGCTGGCCAGCAGTGCACCCTCCATACCTGGCTTCCCTGCACTGCTCAGCCATCACCTGCTCTCACCACGTCTCCAACATCCCCCTGAAGCTGTGGGAGCGGATTATCAGCGCCGGGAGCAAGCAGAACATCCACTACTCCAGTATGGTATGGCAGCTTTGCTGTGTCCCCCTGTGTGTCCCTCTGTGTGTTCCCACCTGTTTAGGACCAGTGTGACTGCCCAGGGTGTGGGTGCTCTGTGCTGCTGATGATCTGCAAGAGGGTTCAGTCCCACCAGACACTGTCCTGCCTCTTAATAAGGTCAAGAAAGGCTTTTTCCCAAAGCACCACCAATACAGTTACTCACGCTGGGGAATTAAAATGTGACATTTTTTTAAGCTTTGACAAGCCAGAGGGAAAGTCTGAGTGTTCCCAGCTGTCCGTGGTAACAAAGTTCTTGTGTAAAAGCACAAAGCTTTGGGCACAGCTTCTCTAGGAAATTTGTAGAATGCCTTCTAAAAGGCACAGTTGGTGTCAGAAGGGGAACATCTAATCCAAACAAAAGCTGACAGCATGGACTGTTCCACTGCCACTTGCACTGGAGTTCATGCCCTCCTGCTGACTTTTTATTCTCTTCACACTGTCACTGCCTGGGAAGTCACAGTCTTCTCTTAATGTGTTCGTAGCCGTGGCCGATTGATGGTGGCACCAACATAGCTCCAGATCCTCCACAGAGGGACTTGCTGCTAACAGGGTATGTACTGTACTGAGAGCCATCAGGGAGACCTTTCCAGTTCCATTTCTCCCTTTTGAACTCACTGAGGCTTTCCTGTGGGGTTAAAGTCTGCTCATCTTGTAGGGAGGAGGTTGCTGCTTTACAGTGCAGCTTCTCAAAGCTGTGCTGCTGGCTTTGTAAGGCCAGCTGATTCTGCTGCTTCTGAGCAAACAGGTCATGATGTCCACAGACAACCCAGAAATGTGGCTGATTTATGGTTTGGATGTGTTATCCATTCCCCTTCCCCCAAAGTGTGTGGGAGTGCAGGCACTAATCCAGCCTGGTTCAAAGGCAGCAGTGTAAAAGTGGAGACTGATCTTGCACATTTTGAAGCATTTTTCCTTCTGCCTTACACTCTGAATCTCGAAATAGAGGTTAGCTTGGACTGCTGTCTGCTTTGATCAGCATGAACAGATCTAACTAAGAGGTAGAGGTAGCTAGCAAGAGATTGTCTCATTGCATTAAAATGGATAATTTTCTTTTCAAAGCACATTTGAGAGTTTCAGTGGGCTGTTCCTCAGATTTCATTCTTGATGGAGCATGTTAGAAGCTCCTATCCTTGTTTTGGAAGACTGTTGCAAATTTTCACCTGGAGAACTAATATTAAAGCTTGATTTTAGTTTTTTTTTCATTTTATTTTCCCTCCTTTTTCTCAGTACCAGTATTTTTGTCAGGATGAGTTGTTCCTTCTATATACTATGCTTTTTTTTCCTTTTCCCTGCCTTTTTGGCCTAATCTTAAATTGATGTAATGGTTTCAGATCACCAAGAACAACTGGATTAAAAAAACCCAATAACTTAAACCAAAACAAAAACCGAAACCAAAAAATACCCAAGAAGCCAAAAATCTTTTTTTGTGGTTTGGTTTCTTGGTTCTGTTTTCCCCTGCTCTGTTTTCCCGTCCGTGTGCTGCTCTCCTGTGTGATGTGTGCTCCTGTAACTTTTCCCCCAGGCATGAAGATGGCACAGTGAGGTTTTGGGATGCATCTGGTGTCTGCTTGCACCTCCTTTATAAGCTGAGCACAGTGAGAGTGTTCCTCACGGATGCTGATCCCAATGACAACATGAACACCCTGGGTGAGGATGAGTGGCCTCCACTCCGCAAGGTAAGAGAGCTGCTGCTTATAGAAGCTTTCTGAAAACCTGGGGAGTTCTGATTCTTGCTCCAGTTAAAGACCAGCCCCTCTCTGTTCTCTTGCCTAGGTTGGCACCTTCGACCCTTACAGTGATGATCCAAGACTTGGGATCCAGAAGATTTACCTGTGTAAATACAGTGGATACTTGGCTGTAGCTGGCACAGCAGGACAGGTATTGGAATATAAACAACCAACATAAACATTGCTCTTAGTGTGGGTTGTCAGTCCTATTTGGAGATACCTTAAAATTTGAAATGCTCATTTGTCTAGTGGTAAATCGATCTGTTTTCTGGAAATGCTTCACGGGGCTCTGCTCTGGTGAGATCCCACCTGGAACACTGCATCCAGCTCTGGGGTCCCCAGTGCAGGAAGGACATGGAGCAAGTCCAGAGGAGCCACCAAGCAGATCAAAGGGATGGAGCAGCTCTCCTGTGAAAAAAGGCTGAGGGAATTGGGATTGTTTAGCCTGGAAAAGAGAAGGCTTAGGGGTTGCAGCCTTCCAGTATCTGGAAAGAATCGATAGAAAAGCTGGAGAGGGACTTTTTACCAGAGCATGTGGTGACAGAACAAGGGGGAAATGGCTTCAACCTGAAAGAGAGTAGGTTTAGATTATATACGAAGAAATTCTTTACTGTGAGGGTGGTGAGGTCCTGGCACGGGTTGCCCAGAGAAGCTGTGGATGCTCCATTCCTGAATGTGTTTAAGGCCAGGTTGGATGGAGCTCTGACCATCCTGGTATAGTGAAAGGTGTCCCTGCCCCCACAGCAGGAGAGTTGGAACTAGATGATCTTTAATTTTCCTTCCAACCCCAACCATTCTGTGATCTTCTGCTTTCTCTAACTGGTATTTTAGACATTATCTACTGATAATGTCTAAATCTAATGTCTAACCTACCCCCTGAGAGGTGCTGTGGTTTAGGAGCTGCAGGCTTTCCCACCCGCTTGCAGAACTGCCTGCATAGCAAGAGCTGTGGCAAAGGTGGTTCTCTTCCTTTCAGGTGCTGGTGATGGAACTGAACGACGAGGATGCAGAACATGTGGTGGACCATGCTGAAGCAGATCTCCTGCAGGACCAAGAGGGCTATCGCTGGAAAGGTCACGAGAAACTAAAAACTCGAGATGGGCCTGTTCGATTTGAAGCTGGTTTTCAGCCATTTGTCCTTGTCCAATGTCAACCACCAGCTGTGGTCACCTCATTGGCCCTGCACTCCGAATGGAAGCTTGTGGCCTTCGGTACCAGCCATGGCTTTGGACTCTTTGACCATCAGCAGAAGCGACTGGTCTTTGTCAAGTAAGTGTCCTCTTTCCAGGAGGTCTGTAGTAATCCTCTGTTCACGACCTGGAATTACTAATGAAGCACGTTGTGATAAGCAGTTTCTCAAGAGCAGTCAGTGTAGCAAGAAGCCCTGCCTCTTGTTCCTCCATCCCTGAAGATCCTCCAGATTATATGTGCCTTCCGACATTCTTGTGTGTCCTGTTGGACTCTGGGGAGTGATTGCCACCCAGTAGAAAGTGACCACGTGGCTGCTATCTCCCTCTTCCAGGTGTACACTGCATCCCAGTGACCAGTTGGCCTTAGAAGGTCCCCTGTCTCGGGTGAAATCCTTGAAGAAGTCCCTCCGTCAGTCGTTCCGGCGGATCAGAAGAAGCCGTGTGTCCAGTAGAAAGCGGCGAGGAGGTAGTGGAAATGCCTCAGAGGTGAGGGGTTCACCTTCTTGGGGTCTCTCTCTTTACAGCTTGGAGCCTGCTGAGACTGCCTAGAGCCAGGAGGTGATCTCAGCCCTGCTGTCAGATCAGTAGCTATTGGTATAAGGGAAAAATGGTGCTGCTCTGTTAGATAAAAACAGTCACATTTTTAGAGAAAATGAATTCAGAGGACAAGCTCACCGGTATGACTGTGCTGTGCCTTTCTATTGCTGCCACCCTCCCTCTCTCTCCCTGCTGTGTCTATCCCTGACTGACAATATGTCTCCTCATCTTGGAAGGTGCAGGAAGCAAATGCCAAGTTTGACCAGGACGCGTTGCAGGAGATGGAACTGGCCCCAGTGCAGCGCAAGATCGAGGCCCGCTCGGCAGAAGACTCCTTCACTGGCTTTGTGCGAACCTTGTATTTTGCTGATACCTTCCTTAGAGACAGTGAGTAGCAAAAGCACCTCTCTCTCTTCTTCCAAATGGGTTTTTACTTCTTCTGCCAAGGAGTGTATTAGGATTTACTGCCAGGAAAACTCGGCACCTCCTGTGTCCTACTTTGTGCTGTGCTGAAAAACCGATATAGAACAAGAGCATATGTTGTCGTGCAGGATGGTTATTTAGCCATTCTGGCTGCCAGCTGATCCAAGGTAAGGGGTAGTTCATCTTTGAATGATTATGTATGATGTATGATTTTCAAATGTGCTGAAATGGCATCTAACTTTTTAGTATAAGGGTTTGCCTTCTCTCATTGCTCTAAAGTTCACCTCCTGTCCCCAGCAGAGCCTTTTAATTTTGGTGAAGGTGGTGGCTGGTTGTGCATCAGTGCTCAAACTGATATTGTGCACAAGTTTACTCTGCTCATATGTGATATAAATGTGCGAAAACTGGACACAGCAACTGTGGTGACTCGTGGAAGCAGCACCTTTCCCTTTGCTCACCTGCTGTGTCCTTTTTAAGGGCTGTTAGTGGACATGTATTGGGAAAAGAAGGGTTAAGAACCTGTAGTTTCCCTGGCAAGTCTGTCATAATACAAAGATATTTAGGGTGCAGAGGGAGGTTGTGGATAGCCAGGGAGAGCAGGGATCCAAGGGTGGTGCCTTGCTCATGGGCCTCTTTGTTGCTCCAGGTTCCCGCCACTGCCCGTCCCTGTGGGCTGGCACCAATGGAGGGACAGTCTACGCCTTCTCTTTACGTGTTCCTCCAGCAGAGAGGAGGATGGATGAGCCTGTGAGGGCAGAGCAGGGTAAGTGCCTGGTGAACGCAGGGTTCTGCTGGGTCTGAGCCGTCACTCACAGGAGTTCTGTACAGAAAAGCAGGATCACTCAATTAGTGCTGTTTATCAGTGAGTGGAGCCAAGTCTGGCAGTGTCTGAGCTAAGCAGTGCTCACTGTGGCAGCTGAGCTGGAGCTCCAGCACTGCTGGACGTGCCTCAGCCTCATTTCCTACTCTCTTCAGAAATCTAAATTGGCATCAGCTGTCACTGAAGTTTGCCATCAACCCTCAGTACATGAGTGCCTTGTTCTGACAGCTGGGCCTGTTGTCTTTATGTAACAATAGTTACTGTTTAACACAAACCAGTCCAGTCAGAACGCCCTTCAACTACTAAACCTTTTTAGACAGCATTTCTATAACTACAGTATAGAGGTCTCCAGCCCTGAGAGGACGTGAGTTCCTAACAGTGTCTCTGACTAGACTCCTGTTTGTTTTTTCTGTTTGTTCTCCCTCCTTATCTTGCCTGTCTAGCCAAAGAGATTCAGCTGATGCACAGGGCTCCTGTTGTGGGGATACTTGTGTTGGATGGACGCAGCACTCCCCTCCCAGAACCTCTAGAAGTAGCACATGACCTTTCCAAGAGTCCTGATATGCAAGGCAGCCACCAACTGCTGGTGGTATCTGAAGAGCAGTTTAAGGTGAGTAGCACCCATTGAGGGAAGGAGGTGCACATGGACTGTGCATGAAATCTGCTAAAGCACTGGGCAGTGCAGAGAGAACTCTTGGGAGTGCATATTGTGCTGTACCTGAATAACAGCCCTGGGACAGCACTTCTGTTTGGGGCAGTCCTTAAATCAGGTGTGTGCTGACAAACTGGGTGTTCAGCATAGTGGTGCACATGCTGAATATAGAAATTTTATGCCTCCATTATATTATACTCTTTGGACGAGGCTGTTTCTGCTTTTAGGTAAGACCTTTACTGTGGTTAGTGCAGAAGCAGGAATTAGCAGGTATATCTGTGAAGTAGCTTAAAAGTTTCTTATTTTGCACACTAACCCAACACCTTTCTGTAATCATTTGTAGCCAAATATGGAGGAGTTTTAAAAAAATAGGGCAGAAGTGCAGTTGCAGCCTGAAGGGTAAAACTGTTTGATGTCAGAACAGGAGATTCCCACACTGACTGATTCCTTCTCGTGCCGTGAGCAGAGGGTTGGCTCTGGCTGCACCTGTGTGTATTCCCTGTGAATGAAAACATTGTCCAGGGAGGGAGCAGCAGATGTCCTGGGGAGCTGCTGCTGCCTTTGTGCAGGAGAGGGGTGTCAGTGTCTCGTTTCTGTTGCCAGGTATTCACCTTACCCAAGGTCAGCTCCAAACTGAAGCTCAAGCTGACAGCCCTGGAGGGCTGCAGGGTACGAAAGGTGACAGTTGCCAACTTTGGCAGCTGCAAGACTGATGATTACAGTGAGAACGACCTGGCTGTCCTGACTAACCTGGGAGACATTCAGATCATCTCCCTGCCCTTCCTCAAGTTACAGATCCGCTACCCCTGCATCCGCAAGGAGGATGTGAGTGGCATTGCATCCTGTGTCTTCACCAAATATGGCCAAGGTGAGGTGGGCTTCTCCCAAATCATCCACCTTTCTTGTGTGTTTGGCACAAGGGAAAAGGGCTTCGTGTTTGTAGCTGGCTGTGTACACACGTGAATATTCCAGAAATGTGTCCATCGAGGGTTTCTGGCCAGCACCAGCTGCCAGCAGGTACCAACACATGAATTAGCAGAAGCAGAAGTGGGTTTATTCCATTATGGGAATTAATACAGTGGTTTTCAGCTTGGATGTGCCCCATAACTTCCACCTGGCCACCCTGCTCTTGTCTGGCATGGAGGGAATATCTCTAAGCAGCAGGCACAGGGGAAATGGCTCCATCGTGCCTCCTGTATGTGCCTGTGGCTCAGCACTCACATTGCAAAACTGGGATCCCACATCCTATGGCTGCTTCCCTGGGATCCAACATCCTATGGCTGCTTCCCAGTTCATTTTTTACATCTTTGTGCTGTTTTTCCTGAATGTCAGCACACGACAACAGAATTACCTCTCAGTATAACCTTAAATTGCACAGTCTCTAGGCTAACCAGGCCTTTGGAAACTGAGATAATATCTTCCTCAATGGTCCCTCCTTGTTTAGATAGGAGGAAATGGAAAGCATTTCTGCCAAACATAGAGCATGTCTAGGTCTGTTCTTCTTTTGGATCACCTTTCATTCTGGAACTGTTCTTGGGCCTGGATTTGCTTATGAATTCCCAATCCCCTGCAGGTTTCTATCTGATCTCACCATCGGAGTTTGAGAGGTTTTCCCTTTCCACCAAGTGGTTGGTGGAGCCCCGGTGCATCGTGGACATGCCAGAAGTGACAAGCAACAATCACGTGCACAACAAGTCTGGCACAGAGAATGCTGCCAGGAAATCCAGGTAAAGTCTGCAACGCTGCCTGCGTCTTGAGTAGTGAGGGGAAAAAACCCCTTTGAAGTGAACATCCGTAAATGAATTGGCATCGGGAAATGCCACCTTCTCCCTGATGGTTTTCCTACTTGGAGGGCGTTTGGTAGGACAGAGCAGGAAGCATTGGAACTGGTATCCCTAAGCTGGAGTCACAAACTTGGAGCAAGCTCTGGCTTGCTTTGCTGGTTCCCAAATGCCAGGGCTGAGCTGTTGCTCTGTGAAGGGAAATCCAGCGTTCCTCCTCTCTTCTTGGCACATCAAGTAACAGCAGATCTGACACTCATGGAGATCCTACTGGAATGTTATTCCAAAAGTTTAGAAATGTTCTGTGGTGCCTGTGGGCTTTCTGCATCACCAGCATGTGGTGAAGCCCTTCCTGCACTCTACAAACCATTTAGTTGTTGTGCACTGGAGCCTCTTGTAGCTGCCAAGAACACACAGGAATTCTCTGCACCCCTGTACCTCAGCATCAATGATTGTTTTCTTTCTCCTTTCCTTTTTTAGGGGACCAGGAAAGAGTCCAGGTGACTATGGAGAAGATGGTAAGCAAAAAAAATAAGTGTACTAAGGGTAGAGTGGTGTAAACCTCAAAACATCTTTCCTATTGCTACAGTTGATATTTTCTACCTAAGAAAGGGAAAAATCAGGAGGCAGGTGGGGGAAACATTGTGACCTTCCTGGACACAGTAGTTGATAGCTCTGAAGTAAGCTGCCCCTGGCA
This sequence comes from Atrichornis clamosus, assembly GCA_013400975.1. NCBI lineage: Eukaryota > Metazoa > Chordata > Aves > Passeriformes > Menuridae > Atrichornis > Atrichornis clamosus. The sequence goes on from WBMZ01005235.1 coordinate 30,319, forward strand.
AGATTCCCTTCAAGGATGTAACAGAGATTTTGCTGGAGGGAAGAAGCTGTTGGGGGAGGATAAGGTCTGAAATTACTTAGGAGATCTTCTGTTATCCAAAGTAGTGTTGCTGGAAAAAACAGTTCAGGGTGTGAGAGACTTTAAGGATCAGTTGTGAAATATTCAGTGAAGTCAAAAGATACTTAGCAGGGGGGAAAAAAATCCAGTTCCATTGTAGGCTTCCAAAACTATATTTATTTCATGAAAAGGGGAAAATATTGTTATGTAAAAGCTGTTTTGCTGCTCTTTTTTTTTAGAAAGGAAGTCTGGGAGGCTGATGGAACATGCCTTACTCAATGACGAAAGTGAGTGAGATGAAGTCTTGCTGCTGAGAGGGAAGGTGCCTTTCTGGGTGGGGAAAGAAAAAAGCTGCTGGGAATTTTGTGGATTCCAGTCCTCAGTTCCAAGTGACCTGTAATTACTGGTAGAAATGCTGGGTTTTCTTGAATCCCTAGAAATGAGGGATTGGACAGATAGCCATGCCCTCAGGCAGGGGTTGTTCCACAGAGCTGCATTCCCTGCTGAGATAAGTGAAGGATCTTTATTTCCAACAGGACTTGTGTAAAATGGCAGCTGGAACAGACAGTTCCTTTGGGGCTCTGGTACAGGGGGCTGGCAGCGTTTCCTCTGACAAATTCCTGCTTCAGTCCTGTGTGCCAGCCTGCCCAGTAAAACCTGGTGCTGTTGACGAGGCAGTGATGGTACAAGGACTGACCTCTGAGTTGTGGGAGGCAGGATTTGGAGGCTGTTCACTGGGGAGGTGGAATGTGGTCAGGCAGCTGCCTGAAAGCAGATCCCTGCTGGTTTGGCTCACTACTTTAACCCTCTGCTTTCCAGAAGTGCTGAAGGAGATCCAGAGTACTCTGGAGGGAGGCAGAGGGTGAGTATCAACCAACTCCTGTTCCTGATGGCCGGGGCTGGCAGGGGAGGGCAGTTGGAGGTGACAGCAGGGGGATGCTGGACTCTGGCCACGTGTGCATCCCACAAGTTCCCAAAGGGCAGTAATGAGAGGCAGGTTCTCTTTCACGTGCTGTCCCTTGACAATTTTTTATGAATAATGCTTTGTCTCTTTCTCTCCGAAAAGCAGGAGAGATCACATTCCCACCCCCCAAAGGAACAGGACTCTGAGTGTTCGCATACAGGTTTCTATTTGTGTCAACCCATACTGATCTAAGGGCAGGCCACACGGGCTTAGTTGGTCAAGGATGGGACTCTGGAGTTTTAATCCTGGCTTGACACTGTCCCTTGGATGTGTTCAGTGTCTCTGCTCCCATTCTGTCTGTACAATAGAGCTGAGCTACCACCACGGGTGCGGGGCTTTATCTTGTCTCCCTAGAATGGTCAGGGGACAGGGGCTACCAAGTGTAGGCGAAGGACTACTGTCTGCAAAGGATGCAGGAGGCTTGGTGGGATTGGTACCTGCTGGTGTGGAAGGATCAGTGACTGCCTGACATGCTCTGCTCTGTGCACTTCCTCTGGACACTGCCTCATCCTGGTCTTCTGTCGGCATCTGGGCGTGGATGGGATGAGACTGCATTGCAATAAGGAATCTTTTCTTGTGTCTTTGCAGGAGCTATGCAGAAAGAAATTCGGCAAGAAGTCCGTTAGGACATGGACTAAGTAATGGAGGAGGTAGGTGAGGCTAAAGATATTTGAAGTAGCCAAAGGAGGCAGAAAGTAGAATGAAATTTCTTTATAAAATTCAGCCTTTTTAAATGCTTGTGCAGAATTCTGACCTCCATTTTCACGATGGGAATCTGCTGGCTGAGTGGTGTGTGAGCACCGTTCAGCACCTGATGTGCTGTATGAGTAAATATGCTGCACCAGTGGTGAAGCAAGAGCTAAAAATCCTTTTAAGGCTCCTGACTCTTGCCACCAAAGTGAGCTGGTGAGGTGGTCAGAGCCCCCAGCAACAATCTGGGTGTATCAACTGATTAGCTCTCATTAGTTTTCAATGCCTGTCTTTTAAAATGCCTTTTGCATCCCTCCACCCTAAAGCAGATTGACCAGAACTCACGGAGGACTTCCCGGCATTGGACCGAGTGCCATAACACTACTGACAGGGGAAACCGTCCCTGGGGAGAGGGCACCAGTGCTCCCAGCAGCCAGACTGGGGAGCTGCAGCTCGAGTGCTGTGCTTGCTGCCTCTGCCTCCCCTTTAGTGCCTCTTTGGAGACCTCTCCTTGCTTTAGGACAGCAGTGGATCGCCAGGTCTGATGCACCACAAGCCTCTGAGTACATCTAACATTCAAATGTTTGCACATTTCTCTTTTCTACTGGGCTGGGTTTTAAATTATAAATGTTTTACTGCCTTGGTGCAGGATTTTAATAAACGCACACTGTTACCTCCAACAATTATTTTTTTGTACAATTTTTTAAAATCTTGTGGGTATTTCAGTTTTAACGGAAACATTTAGAAATTTACTTTAAGAAAAAAAACATTAAGTAATATATGCTAGATTCCTGTGACTGCTGTATGTGGTATCTGAATGAGTAATTTTGGGGTTTGTTTGTTACGGTACTGTTAACTGGCTTTATGGATTTGGGTAGAATCTATTTTTGTAGCCATTGAAATCGGAGGAAAACTAATAGAATTTGATTTTTTTGTTTCAACACTACATTGCTCTCTTTTTTTTGGAAATAAAACTCTGAATTCCCTTTTGTGATCCTTGTCTGCTCTCATATCTATTCTTTCCTTCAGCAGTTTCTTTCACATTGGCCACGGGCTGGTGCCCACAGACCCCTTGGAGAAGGTGGAGCTGCCCCTCTCTGAGCTGAGGGGCAAAGAGCAATCCTGGAGGTGAAACGAGGTGGTGGCTTGGAGAAGAAGCAAAGTGACTGTGTCACCATCCTGCAATCCATATGGAATGGGGGATGATGCCAGGAAAGGGCCCTGCTTCAGGTTTTGGTCCCTGGAAGGTCATTGCTGGTTGGTCCTGGATGATAACGTGGGTGATGACAAGTGAAGGGACACAGGGTTGATCTGGCACTGCTGCTGTCCTGCCTGCCAGTGGATTTTGAATTGAAGCTGGTGAAATGCTGCATAGAGCAGTTTGCTCCTCTTTAAAATTTTGCTTCCTTTATTACTGACCTGACACCACTTTCTTTTTTTCCAGCTAAGAAAAAGAACAGAGTTTTCTCGAATTTCTCTCCTGTAATTTGCTCGTAGCACTGTGAGAGCCAGTGAGGAAGAACTGAATCCTCTCAGGCTGGGAGCTGCGTTGCTGCCCTTGGCACACTGGCAACCCCTCCCTGGAAGCCCTGTTGTTCCAGGCTGTGTCGTGATTTTCTGAGCAAGGCTGAGGGATCCTTTCTTTCCTGCAGGACTCGGGGGGGGTCATTCTTCTCTGCAGGAGGAAATGGTTGTAGAGTTGCTGTTGCTCAGGTGGTGCTTCAGGCACCCTTCCTTCTAAAAGTATTAATACCTCCTTTGAGACCTCATTTATTGCTAATGAGGTTTTAGAAGACCTTCTCTTGCAGTTCCCATTTCCAAAGTGGTTTTCATTTCCTTTCTGTTTGGTTCATTATTTCCTTGTCTCTTGGTGCAGGACTGAAGCTGACAGAGAGGTGTCCTGCTGTTTCCACCTCTTGTGCCAGGCACTGATGCTGCAAATTTACAGGAAATTATGGTTTAATCAGCAGCTTCTGAGCTGGTGTGACCCTGGGCATGTGCATCATCCTGGTGCACCCAGCTGCTGCTTCCTGCTCCTCACAGATGGACTGATTCTAAAGCCTTTTCTGAGTATTTATTTGTTGGCAGGCCTGGGGGAAGAGATGCAGCAGTCCTGCTCAGAAAAAGCAGAAGCAATTTAGAACTTCTCCCTATTTTTGCTCACATAACTTAAAAAATCCAATAGGTCCACTGAAAGTGTGAGTCACAAAAATGATACCATTATTTGTACACCTTGAAGTGCATTTAGATTTAAAAACAATGGCCAAAAAAAGTTAATCCAGGCTTCTTATTTTCCTTAAAGCAGAAGCCAGACCACTAATGGGATTGAGTAGTTTAGGATGTGTGCTGAGATATGGCTGATCTTTTTTCTAGCAATGCTTTGGAACTGAGGGATTCACTGGAATTCCCTGATGTCTTGTGGGCAGAGACATTAAGAATCCTTTTAGAGCTGCTATGCCTAAAATACAGGAGAAACAGCAAAGGGGCAAAGCAGGGCAAGACTGGAACCCATGAACTGTGCTTTCAGTTGTGTTCTGAGCTGAGCAGGAGAGTGGAAGGGCCTGTGACAGTCAGAATTAGGTGTATTTTTTTTGCTGTCGGAAAACCAGCAGCAAGTATAAAATCGGTGATGGGATGAGAAGGTCCTGAAGGATGGAGCCTTCAATGAATGTCTGTAAGCAGCTTTTGAATGTAGTGGGGGAAAAAAAAATCCCTCTGCTTTTCTCCCTTTCAGGAACTGCCTTCTGAGCCCTGTGGTTGCTCTTAGCCTGCCCTCAGCTGACAGTAACAACAAGGGCCTGTTTCTGATCAGAGGATTCAGCTGCCGCCAAACTCCTCCAATTTTGTGCCTACCTCTACTTTTCACTTGAACTGCTTGTCTGGGGTCTGATAGAAGTTTGCTGGCTCTCTCCAAGAGCTGATGCTTTAATGCTTGGAAGCACTCTGAGGGCTCATTGGCCCTTGTTAGGGCTGTTGCCAGTCAGGCTTTGGCAGTGCTTCCCCCTTCTCCTGCTCCATGCAGCCTCCCTGGGCTCTGGCACCGGGAAGTGTCCCTTGGCTGCAGGACCCGAGCTGCTGTTAACACTGACTTGAAAAAACCCTTCCAGCCGTGCTGGCACAGTGTTCCCTGACCCCCACAGACCTGGTTCTCTGCAGAGGGGAGAGTCTTGGATCTCAACTAAAGAGCAAATTTTCCACATCTGAGTACACATATTGGGTACCTAATAAGGGATGCTGTTTTATAGTGGCCTGAGTTTTAGGTCAAATGCTTTCTGGTAATGTGAGCTCTTTTATAGGGTTGCAGATTTGGTGCCAAAATTCTCTACTCCTAGAAAAGCTTGCCTTGGAGCTCTCTTTTTTTTTTTTTTTTTCTTTTTTTAATTTTCAATAGTAATGCAAGCTTTCCTCAGATGTTTAGCAACTGAATATTTGCAGAATTTGTCTTAACAGTTCTATTAGAAGAACATGATGTTGGAAGGAAAAGGACTTTTCATCTTGGTCATAAAGCCTGAGGCATGTCTGCTTAGTGAGAGAATGAATTTTTTTTACAGCTTAATTGGTCTGTTCTTAGAGTATGGTTTGTATCTATTGCAGCTCAAAGAAATGCACGCCTGGGCTGTGGTCCTGAATTCAGCCTTCAAACCACGGCACTGCCTCTGTGGCCTCATGAATTGGGATGTCTTTAATAAGAGCAGGAATTGGCATGGCTGAAGGATGGGACAGACTGGAGTGGAAATTTGCTTGTAAAACCCAACAACCCAACAAACCCAGTCCTTGCTAAGCCACGTTATTTGACTTTGTGATGTCTCTCAAGCAAAGGGCAAGGTTGTGCTGCAGCTGCAGCTGATTCCCTGGGGTAAACCTGGTGGAAAAATTCCTTCAACAGCTGCCACAGGCCCTTGGTCACAGGGAACTCGATGCCTTCACTCACAGCCACAAGCCCCAGAGTGCTTGGATTATTTCCATGCAGCAGTTCAGCCTCTTCCTCCAGCATGGTGATGATGATGGGATGCGTGACAAGCTTTCCAGGTTAGGTGCAGCTTCCAAGAGGACCTGCAAATCCCTGTGTGAAAAGGCTGCTGCAGCACTAGGGTGTCCCTTGAGATCATCCTGGTGTTGGTTAATTTGTGCCAGCTGCTGCTGGGGTAGAAATGGTCCCTTTCAAGCATGATTCTCTTGTAATGAAACTGCTGTATGACCAAACTCCTCATTTTCATCTTGCCTCTCCTGCTTTTTATGCACATGGGCTGATCCGTGGGGATTGGAGGGATGGGTTTGCTGGGAACACAACAAAGACGGGAGAGCTGAAATGCTCCCTGCACTTGTGGCCTGTTTCAGGAGGGAGGAAAGCAGCTAAAAGGCTCTTTGAGGCTCTTACCTCTGCTCACCTCTTCCCCCAGCAAAATGAGTAGAAGCTGGTGCTCTCCAGCTCTTTGTGTCACGGCTGTTGTATGCAGAGCTAAGTTTTATTTTGAAAGAGCTTTTTGGCAAGGGAGCCCTCTCTAAGGTCCTGAGCACATGCTGGCAGCAGTCAGGGAGACTCACTTGAGGTTGGAAGGACCTGTGTCTCCAAGGGCACAGCCCAGCCTGTCCCTGCCTCTTCCCCTTCAGAAGATAGGGATCTCTTCCTCCTGTTTGCTCTTCTGGCAGATGAGTCTGTGCATTATGTGCCTATTCCTGCAGACTCTGAATGCTATTTGTTTGTTTAAAGCCAATCTCCTGTTCCCTGGTTATGCTCAGGGCAGGGACTTCAAAAAATGAAGCTTTGATTCTGCTCACACTCTCCTTCCTTAAAGGGAACTTTATCAGATTGCTGTGCTGAGCCCTTGTAAAACAGGCTGAGCTCCTAAAAAACCCAAATCTGCAACACAAGGACATCTCTGAGCTGCTGAACATCACCCCAAAGTCAGGTTACAGCTCAGGTCCTGATGGGGTAAGAGTCAAGGAAGGAGAGAATATGAAAGGATCAAGAAAAGGCTCGGTTTTATTTTTTACTCAGTGTATTGAGTTGAAAGTGCTTGAGCTATTGCTGAGGGAGCTTTATTCCAAGCTGCAAGTTAGCCACAGGAGTGGAATTTGGGAGAGGTATTTTTCAAGGGTGTGATTGTTCTGCAGACAAGCACATCCTCCTGACTTTATTCTGACACCGATAAGAGCAGATGAAATGCAGGCTGGGACCAAAGGAGGTATCACAGTCCTTAATCAGTTTGATTACCTGTGATCTTGCCAGTGCTGTGACAGCTTGCTCACAGTTCACACCTGATGGGTATTTGCCTGTACTTTCGTTATAGGAAGATGTTTTGGGTAAACAGTAATGAGGAGGTGAAAAAAATCCATCTCAAGGAATTCAGTTCTGTCAAGGCAGGTCCATGAGGCACAGTATCTGGAAGTAATAAAACTTAAGCATTAAGTGGTAGTCTATGGAATTACTATGGAATTAACCTTTGAAAAAGACTGGTTTAATTTTGCTACTTACTGCAGGCTCCACAGCAGGTGGCAACACCTCAGCCCTAAAGCTCCTGAAGCCCTTTGCTAAGAGCAGTGTAAGTCCAGGCACTGGGATTTCTGCTGCATCCAGGACCCATCCTTTAAAAACCTTGTTTTGACTGTGGTAAGTGGTACATGAGAACTTCAAAGTGAAAGAATATCATGTCATCTCTCTGAAGTGCTTTGCCCTTTCAAAGCCTCAGACCCGGGTTGGATGGAAACCACTCCTGCTCCAATTCCACTGTTAACTGATGTTGCACAGGCAGATTCCTCCTGACAGTCCTCTGTGCCCACTCAACTGTTCCTTAGGGGGGTTTTTTCTTTGTTAAAACATTAAAAAATCCTCTTTGAGGGTAAGATCTTCAACTGGTAATTTTGAGTGTATAAGAAAAATGCTCATTTCTCAGTAACTCAACTCGCAGGCATGAATTAATGTATCAGAGCTCCATGTGCCTCGTTAATTAATAACATGGGAGGCAGGCACCACTAACATGGGAGATTTTTCTTTGAGGAGAAGGAACAGAGTAGCTGTGATCTTTTCTTGTTCCATAAATCTGACCAGGTTTGATTCAGCAGGTGAATTTGCCCACTGATGTGCTTGTCTTGGGTCAGCTTATGCACAGAAAGAACTTTCCATTGGAATGCATCCTGCATGGAAGTGACTCACATTCTAGAAACCTTTTCCTTGTCACAGTGATATCTGTTGAGAGATATTTATGTGCACAGGGAGAGGTGAGACCTCTCATAAGATGAATAGGGATCTATCTACAGAAGATTAAGGGAATTAAATGTCTGCAGTGGAACAGAGCACAGGATACAGGGTAGTTAATATTAAATGAGAGAAGATGTTTGTCATCCTATAAAATAAATGTCAGGTTCTGGAAGCAATCCCTTGAGAAGAGTCTGTGAGTGTCTTTGAATGCCTGGCTCAGCAAACAACTCCCAGTGTGTCCCAGATCTTCAGTAGCAAAGCATAATAACAGTGCCTGTGCTTCAAAACTGTAAAAACACATAGGGCACAAAAAACATGAGTGGCCTAGGATCACACAAAAGTTCTTGTTGTTCCGTTGTAGGATAATGTGCTCTTGACAGAGCATCTCTTTGAGTTTCCAAAACAAACTTTCGTCTAGGTATTCTGACCTCCTGTATCTTCCTCCTCATCCCCTCCCACAACTCGAGCTCCAAGAGTTTCACCTTTGTGGTGTCACTCCTCTGCTGCTGTCCTGTGTTGCTTGTTCCTATTCCCTTTCTCCTCCTTGTGCACGTTTGTGCTCTTAATTTGAATTTCTAACTAACTAATGCCTTATGATCTGGAGTAAGGGAATAACCAGCAAGAGCAATTCCAGGCAATCAAGCTCCTCATTTAAGGGGAAGCTCAGCATTACGTCAATTTACCTGTAAGATCAAATTGCACTGGGGTGACCACCAGGACTGGTGCAAAGGAAACAACTGGGGGATATAGAAGATACTGGAAGGAAGGAGTGGCCCCATGAAATCAGTTTAGCTGTAACATGAGACCTCACCCTTAGCTGCATGATTTCTTCTACCTTTATTTCTGCAAGCTTAGTAGAATCTGCTGGGGATTTTCAGCTACCTGGGTGTAATCATTTCAGTCTGGACAATCCAACATTCCACTCTGAGCCTTTGATTTGTACGGCAGGGGCTCAGCTGCCTTCTGCAGAGCACTCATTTCCCATGGGGGAACAGCCCTGTGGGCTGCAGCCCACCCCCACCATTAAAAACCTCTTGCTTTCATGTATAATTGGTGTGCAACCCAGTTCACATCCAGGGGATTTCACTGATTCTGAGGAATTCTCTGTCAAACCTGTGGTTCCCAGCTGTGCAGGAAAGGGGAAGGAGAACAAGGACAGCTCATCTGAGGCCACCCAGGTTCCTCCGTAAAAAGTAAAATATGATGGGAGCACATCAGAGTAGCACGGGACACAGCAGCAGTGAAGGAGCAGGGAATGACCTGTGGCCTGTCCCTGGCTCCTGCCCGTGCCAGAGCTGCTGCTGCTGGCACTGCTCTGCCAGGAACTCTGGTGGTACCACACCAGGACCGAAGTGAGCCCAGGCTTGCCTGGCCTTGCCTCCTCAGTTTGCTCTTTTCGGACACTGAGCACAGAGGTCAGCCAGGGGATTAGAAGGGGGAAGTCTGAGCTGTGTCTGAGCACAGAGCAGAGTCCTTCAGCTCAGCCCCAGATCAAGCCCATCCCTGCAGAGCCTGGGGCTGGCTCTGACCCCTGGGATGGGGCCATGGGACGCTGCCTTCCCGTGTAACAGGATCCTCCAGCCCTGGAGAACAGCAGGCAATGGGGCAACAAAGTGCTCCTGAAATATTTAAGGGGGCTGTTTTCAAACGTATGTATCTTAATTGTTTTGGTTTCTCCTTGCAGTCATGAATACTTTATTCGGCTTCCTCGGGTTATTGCTGGGGAAGAGGCCCTTGGAGACCTTTTGGCTCATCTTAAAATAGCTGGAAGAAGTCGGCAGAGCCCTTACCAGTTTGAAGAGGTCAGGAATGAGAGGTCAGGAATTCTCTCTCAGTAGCCTGGGGTACAGGCTCAAGGGAAAATATTTTCTGTCAATATGACGCAGCACATGATATGGAAGTAGAATTGGAGACACTTTATATTAATGCAATGGAGGGGGGAATAAATAAAAAAAAGATATATTTTTAAACAAGTTTTATAGACTTCTGGGTCCTCACTGGATTGTCAATTCTGCTTCTTATGGAGTGAAACCAAGAGGAGACCCTATTTATATATTTAGTCAGTTTAATCTTAAAAACAAAGTTCTAAGAATACCTTTAACCAGTCTCTTTACCTGAGCTATTACCAAACAAATAAGGTGGTTGTGAATTTATGCAAAGTGTCATTTCTCTGATCAGTCATGACCAGTTCTATTCTTTTATTCATGTGATTCAGTAATTTTTGAAAATGGAGTTAGCTTCTCATTTTTCTGACAGCATCAATGCTTTTACTTAGTTGACTTGAGAAGAATTTGCAGTGAAGAGGTGGTTCTGATGTGTTATCACTGTCTAATAACTTTTTAAAACCATGCTAGCTGAAAGGACACCTGATATTTTGCATAAATGAAGGAATCTTTAGGAAACTCCACTGTCCAGTCTGCTCAGGGATCTGGAACTGAAATCTGGAAGGGTTTTATCTTTCCTGGTGCTTGTCTCCCTCTCCCTTAACAAGCTATGGACCAACTGCCAGCATCTTGCCAGGAGCACTTCAAAAGGCAAACAAAATGTTGTGTTCAGTCTGTGCAGAGACTTCAGGTTCGAGGTGCTGGGGCAGCCAGGCTGGAGGCTGAGGTGGGGGGAGCATCTGCACAGCTCCAGTTTAGCCTTTCTCACCTCAGGCAGCTCAGAGCAGGCAGGAGCCGAAGGTGGAGGTGAGCAGCGGCTCCATCTCGGCCATCCCGGGTGAAACCCAAATGTCTGAGGCTTCTGACAAATCACAGAAATGAAAGCAGCAGCCCCGGTGCTGCCCGGGCTGTGTAGAGCCGTGAAGCGGCTCCGGCTGGTACTGATGGAGTTTGTTAGAGCCATTTCCTCCTCAGGAGTCGAATTTTTCAGAGCAGCTTCTCCTCCCTGCCACACACACATTAGAAGCTTAGAGCTAAGAGCCCCGGGGCTTTTTTCCAAGATTCTTTAAGGAATTCATGATCCAGATGCCATCAGTCATTCTGGGCTTTCCAGGGGAGATCTCTCCTTTCTGCAGAGAGGGGTAGAGAGTTATTTGTGGACAGTTAATAAAATAACGTGATGAAATAATTAACTACACCGTTGCTCTACAGCCTCCTCCTTGTGAACTAAGAGAAGTGGATCCAGTGACAGAAAGCTCAGGTAAAATGTTTCCTAAATTCTCCAGCTCAACCCCCAGTTTTTATCTTTGCTCCTTGGTGGAGGAGCCCTCAAGGTACAGAACACAATAGCCAGGGGCTCTTGGAAGGAGATGGACAAACAGGTCCCACCCAAGCTAGTGCTACAAAGCATCTCAAATCTTATCACATTTTAAATTTGGGTCACTTGTTCTGGTGGCTGGCCACACCTGAGTTTATTTTGTTTAATCTCCAGCTCCGTTGGAAAGGCTTTTTGGGAGGGAGTGGGAAACCTTAAAGAGCCTGGGACACCCTCAGAGGAGTTAAATCCTGCCCTCACTGCTCTGTCCCTCTGCAGCCTGGGGAGAGCAGGGGGAGGCAGCGGTAGAGCCCAGACTGAGCATCGGTGTCTGCTCTGTCCCCTGGTCTCTGGAGAACAACCCAGGCAGGCAAAACCATCCCTGAATTAAACAGCAGAGTTCCATGGACATAAGTACTGGCTGTGAGTAACCTCGGCCTGTCTGCCAGCCAGAGGAGAACAACTTCATTTGAAAATTCGAGTTGAAAGGAGATTTAGTCATTCTGCTTGATTTGGACTGAGATTTAGGCATAATGAGGGCAAAAATGGTGCCAGTTTTGCTGTCTTTTCAGTGCTGAGCTGGAAACTGCTTTCCTGTTTCAGCAGGGCTTGGTATTGGCAAGGAGAGAGCAGAGGCTGAGCTGTCTGTGCTTGGCTCCCTGGAATAAAACTCCAGGGATGCAGAAGAAAGGGGCCCATGATTTAATTCTTTTCACTGGCCCAAGCTTTTTTTTAGGTAGTGTTCACTGTGCCTTTTCTGGTAACCTCTTGCATTACAGCAGATGTGTTTTGGTATTGGAATTGACCCTTTTCAGACTTTCTTTGGGGATGCACCTAATCCTACCACATCTGAGCCTGACCCTTGCCCAGGTGAAATCCCACCTCTTCTTTTATCCCAAACTCTGCCAACCAGCTGCTGATGTTGCTGGTTGAAAAGTTCAGAGGTACCATGAGAAAGCTTGAATTATTGATGCCACTTTCCTTCCATACACGTGCAATTATCAGCTCTTGGGGCACAGCCCAGCCAGAATCCGTGTTAGACTCCACAGCTGGGCTTGCTAAGACGCTGGAACAGACCCTGGGCTGCACGGAAACAAGGCATGGAGAGGGAATATGTTACCATGGCATGGATGTGACCTGTGATCTGGTACTGGGCAGCTCGCTGGAATCGGGGGGACAGGGTAGGTATTATAAAAATTACTGTGCTGAGTGATAAAAGAAGGGGTTTGAACAATTTTGTACAGGTGAATGAAAATAGAAACTTAAGAATTAAGTTCCAAGCATGTCCCTTTAATATTAATGATTGTATTTTTACCTCTGTATGAGTTGGGAGAAACCACTGTGTTTAGGGAAGACAGACATTTCCCTACTCGTCTTAAAATAGCAGCATGAGCTTTCTGCTCTTCTTTTTATCTGGAGGCTCATGCTGTGAGTCTTGACAGCACCGAGGATCTCCTTTCTCTGATGCAAGTTATCCTCAGTTCTTCTAAAAAGGAAGAATTAAATCGAGTTGTTCTTTCTCCTGTGGTGATTTAGATGAAGTTGGTGTCGTGAGGGGAGCTGCAAAACTGACGGGCAGCATCTTTCACCTGCTCCAGTGTGTCCAGCAGGCAGATGGTCCAGGGCACTTAATCAAAGCAGGTCTGATGTCAGAGGAATTGTTTATATAAGCAGTGATTCATCTTCCCATTCCCAGTAATAACAGTGGTGTTGCAAACCAATCTGCTCTAAACCCCTGTCTCAGAAGAATTGTGAACTGCAGTTTTTCACTTTCTAACCCAGATTCTGTCTGGGGTCCTGTCTTTACAGTGAGTCAAACCAAGCCCTGTGTCTAAGCTCCCTACAAATTTGGGCAGTGTTCCTCACCTCTCTCATCATCCAAGAATTTCAGCATTTTTATTTCGTGTAAGGTTTTAGCTCTCCAGACACATGACTATCTAGCAACAGCACATAAAAGTAGACTTTTATTTATTATTTTCTCCTGCATTTGGCACTGTAAGAGAAGCTGAATCAACTTTAAGCCCCCAGGAGGACAGAATATTAACAACTATTCTGTACTGAGGATTTAGGGTCTAATTCAGCTGCCATTAATCTTGGTAACAAAAGTCTTGCTGCAGGATTTAGAGATCTAGGCCAGGAGTGCTGGGGTATTAAGTGGGGAGGGGGGGCTGAAATAAGGTGACCAGACACCTACGTGTGACAGAGTCCTGTTAAAAGAGAGGGATGGAAGAGGATTTGGTGTTAAGAGATGAACTCTGCACTGTGCAGGGTGTCCAAGAGGGTTTGGATAGAGGCAACTCTACCAGAGCCAAAACAAAGCAAGTTTGGAGGGAGCCCTAAAGACCCTGATTGTTGAGGAACCCTTAATTGTACGTAGCTACTTTCAGGGCAGCAGCTTTTTGCTTCAGCGTCAGGGTTGCAAGTGGCAGAAAGGGAGACGCTGTTTTTTCCCATTGTAGGTTGTTCTGTCGTGCAGGACAGTGCAAAACAGAAACAACATTTGCAGTAAGACCCTGTGCCTTACACACACACCAAGTGTGCTGTTTTCAGAGCATCAGCCTTCCTGGGCTGTACAAATCTCAAATGTGGCTTTGCTGCCCTCCTTGGAGTGACTGAGGTGAGACAAAATTTTTGATTCACTGAGTTGTTTCTTAGAGATTTGCTCACAGAGTACTGGAATGTACTTTTTAATGGCCTTTTCTAAAAAAAAAATAATTTTAATGACTTGCAAGGATGCTTGGACAAGTTTCAGTCTGCAAGATCATAAGATATTCTGGAGAGTGGCTGGATTTCCATCTTTCTTGAGGTACTAAATGCTAAAAATTCTCATTCCTTGTCAGACTTTTCAGCAGTTGCAAGGTTTAAAGCTTTCAGGGCTTGCTGAATTGCAGTCTTGTCTGTGTGCTCTTCCCCCATCCCATTCCCTGGGGCAGGGAGATCCTGTGGATGGGAGTAAGTTCCAACAAACCTTGGCCAGAACCCTTTTGGGCTTGCAGCCTGTGTACAGACACAGCACCCGTGGGCACTGGGGTGCAGGGTCAGTGTCAGACAGGTAAATATATTGCCAGCATCCCATAATAGTCTCACATCTGACAGAAGGCTTCCAGACACAGTATTTCAGCCTTTAAATGAGTTAATGCTTGGTGGAGTCAGTAGGAATTAGTAACAAAAACTTGACTACTCCGTCCTCTGTTGCCCAGTGACAGAATCTGTAAACCTGTGAGGGGTGGAAGTTTCTCTCGTGCCTGTGGAGAATCCACAGAGTTGGCTGAAAAACAAAGAGAAAGAAGGTGAAAAGGCCGAAAAAGCTTTCACAGAGGAGGAGATGAGAGGACAAAATACATCATGGAATTTCCCTGTCCTGTGTGCTGGTTTGTCCCCTGCCCATCACTGGGTAATGTAATCTCTAAGATAGTTCCAAATGCTCCCAACAAGAGCCTTTTAACCTTTTTTCGTTGGAAGGATGTTACAGACTGATGGGTTTCCTTGCTGTAAGATTTTTCCCTTAGTCCCATTCTCCTCTTCCGTTCACCTCCAAGTTCTCCTTTCTCTGCTCCATCATTTTCTCTCAGTTGTGCTCCCACTGTTTTGTGCTTTGGAGCTTTTCCTTGAAGTGTTTCCTGTCAGGGACCCAAACCCAGGCTCTGCCACCAGCCCTGCACCCACACACAGGGGCAGAGGGGAGCCTGGAGCCCAGCGGGGGCTTTGGTCTGTCTGAAGCAGCAAGTTGTTGGCTCATAAAACAAAGGGGTCTGTATAACTGGAAAGGATAGAAGTGATATTTTCAATCAGCCTGAAAGATCAGTACCAATCCTTTGGGCACTTTTACATCCTTTATTTCCTGCATATGATTAGAGTAAAGATAAAGAGGTGGATAAATTGACATTTAGGATACTGAACTTTTCCCAGACTGCCAGGGAATGACAGTGCACTCAGAGGGATTTGTGTGGAGATGTTCTGACACACTGGAGTAGTATTTGCTTCTGACATTTATTTCACATATATCATTAGATGTGTTCATCTCTTCTTCAGCACAGAGAAGCAAATTGGAGGAGCAAATACTGAAATAAAATCATAATTCCATCTTAAACTACAGTGTGACCAAACCTTTGCCAACCGTAGAAAATCATGGGCATATATTCAGTTACCTGTGTATGGTACTGGTGGGATTCTTGGAGTGTCCTGTGCAGCGCCAGGAATTGAACTTGAATGATCCTGATGGGTCCCTTCTAACTCAGCATGTTCTATGATTCTAATAAAAGAAGAAAATCAGGGTGATCTGTGACAAAATAAACCAGAGATTAACCTGGAACAGGGCAGTTAGTTTGGCCCTGCACAGGTAAGGTTCTGCAAACATTTATTTGGCTCTACAGAAGTGAGCAGAATCAGTGCTTAGGAGCATCTGGCCTCCCTTTGTTGCTTATTTCACAGCAAAATGCACAATGTTTCCTTTCATAGGTGAGCTGAGATAAGCCCTCACATACTCCTGAAAGCTGGGGAAATGCCTCCTTCCCGATCCAAGAGTCGGCAGAAAAAGGCTGGAAAAGAGAAAGTGTTGAATTGTGAGAAAAACTCCCCAGCCAAGATCCGCTGTGGGAAACGGAGGGAAGGCAAGAGCAGAGGCCAAGTGAAGGGCGAAGAGTCGCTGCCTGGACAAGGTGACACCCCTGGAGAAGAGCCCCTGAAAGTCCAGAGGCTGGGGAGGCCTCAGGAAAGCAAAGAAAATGACCCCAAGAGAAAAAGAGCCTACAAGAGAAATGACAAAAGTGAATCTGGTTTGGGGAGAAAACATGGAGAACAGGGAGTGTCCAGGCTGGAGGGGAAAAAAGGGAAGGCCTGCAAGCAACAGAGAGTGACATCAGGGCAGGAAAGTGAGGACAGCAGTGACGAGGAAGGAAAAGCCACCACGAACAGCAAGAAACAGGGTTTTAAAAAGAGGTGTGGAAAGAGACTTGGTGTTAGTGAAAAAGTCACTGGGCTGGGGACTGTAAAGGCAATCACAGAGCAAAGAGCTGAAGGTTCTTTTCGGAAACACAGCGCAGCAGGGAAGGCACAGAACCCCAGGGGAAGGCACAGGGGGAATCAGGACTTTAAGGAGGCTTCTGAGCAGAGGTCAGGTTCTCAATCCCAAGGCAGTACAGCACAGGAGAAAAGTGGAAGGACTGGGAAAAAGCAAGTGGAAAAGCACACCAGGGTGGTCATCACTGAAAGTGGAAATGAAAATATCCTGGAAGCCTCAGGTAACTCCTGCTCTGACTCCAGGAGTGGAGGCCATGGGACCCACAAAACAGGTACAAAGGAGGGCAGCACCTCCAGCAGGGGAGAGAAGAGCAGCTCTTCAGAAGACAAGAGCAGCTCTTCAGAGGAAGATGGCAACAGTGAGAGAGAAGCTGTGCTCAAAGGTCCCCCTGTGACTGAAGGAAAAGGCTGCAAGGAATTGGCTGATGAAGGCAACAAAGCATCTATTGGACCTGAAAGGGAGCAGGTGACCACGGATGGAAAAATTGAATATGAGGATGAAGGCACTGAACTTGCAGGATTGGAAGCAGAGGAGAAGATGAGGGAGCAAGAAGATGTGCTGACACAACCAAAACGTGCTCTAGCTGAGAGCAGTGAGGCAGATGATAAGTTAAGCATTACAGGATGCCAAGTTAAGAGTCTTAAGAACAGAGAAAATATTGAGGAAGGAAAGGAAAATATACTAGAATATGACAGAGTTCAAGATATGTCAAAAGATGGACATGGAAATTCTGATAGCAGTGGGGAGAACAGCACTGCAGGGATCATCAGTGAAGGAAAAGAAAATGAACCAAACACACTGCCAGCTGCTGTGGAAGCAAAACTGCACATTCACCTTAGCAAATATGAACAGGGAGAGAAGGTGAGCGATGGAGGCAGAGTTCTGGAAGTGGGAGCTTTGCTCTCCAAGCAGCAGAGGGCACTGAAGGAGAGGTGTGAGATCCCAGAACAAGGTGAAGAGGCTGGACACAGACAGAGGGACAGTTCACCAGACTGCAGCAGGCAGGACCTACCAGTAGAGATGATGCTTGCAGAGAAATGTTCTTCTCAAACCCAAATCCCCCTCAGTCTGAAAAACAAGCAGAAAAATGCTGAGACCAAACTATCACCAAGCCATGAACAAAATCCTGCCCAGATGGCTTTGGGAAGCAGCTCAGACCTGAAAAATGTTGAAAGCATCTGTTCAAAACCCATGACTCTAGAAACTCTCAGTAAACAAAAAGAACCCAGCATAGCTCAGAGTTTTGGAGAGAAAAGATTAAATACTTCAAGCTGCTCCACCGTTACAAAAAAATCGTCTGATAACCAGCCCCTTGGGAAGAAGAAGAAAGTTGGAAAAGTTACTGGAAAAGTTAAACAGAGTTCAGGCCAGACTTCAGAGGCAGAAAAAGAGAAAGCAGAAGAAGTGGTTGCAGAGGCACCCTCTGAAACAGAACATGTGCATGATGGGGAAAGGTCCAAGCCCTTGCACACCCATTCTGCTTTTAGAAAAGTCACCAGCTGGCTTGGCCAAAAACCTGCCAAGAAAGCAAGGCTGAAAGCTCGACTTCTGAGTGTGGCACGTGCAATTGGTATCTCAAGATGGCTCTTAAAGAAGTTTGGGAAGAGGAAGAGGAGCAGCAAACCTTTAGGATTCAGAAGCAGAATGGCACTCCGGATCCTGAGCACTGCTGGGTGGGTTGGTCAGTCTGGCAAAGCCTTCCCTGGGGCAGCTGGACAGCTGGGGAGGGCTGAGCCAAGGGGAAAAGGATCTTCTCCTCCATCAGTGGAGGGGAAAAGTGGTCCTAAAATGGCAGAGGAAGAGCGACACATTGATTTGCCTCCTGGTGATTCCCCTGTTTGTGGAACCAGTTCGTTTCCGTGCTCGGATGAGAACAGTGCTACTGATGCCAAGTTTGCTGTAGTATTCCCCAGAGTCCACAGCTTGGTTAAGGCTAAGAACTCCTTGTCCAGAGGTTCTGGCAATGGTTGTTCCCTAAAGAAACTATCAGACAGAAAATCTGCCACTCCAGTGCAACAGGGCTGCAGATTCAAAGGTGACCTTCCCAGATCCCTGATGGATCAAAGCCAGAGAAGCAGTGAGCAGGGCTTTCTTCCACACCAAGAAGAGGAGCCAATTCATGCAGCAGATTATTGCAGTGAGGTAGAAGCCAAAGAGGGCTCAGGAGTCCTCCAGCCTGCAGGATCCGTGGTCACTCCTTGTGTTCACTGGTCCCAGGCGCAGGGCGGTGACCCCGCAGCATGGCTGAGCTCTGAGCTGCTGCTGCCACGGCCAACCATCGAGAACCTGAGCAAGTGGGCCATCTCCAAGGACCCCCAGCTGGCCAGCGGCCGTGGGAGGGGCTGCAAGGATCTGTGGGAGGAAGAAGATGCCACTGACAACACGCTGGAGATGGAGTTCATGCAGAGACAGGTACAGGTGTTGTCTCCAGTACCGGAATGAAACAGAGCTTCTGCTTTTCAGTCATGTGTCTCTGCATTTCAGGTGTGCGTGTGTGAAGAGCCCTGTGCAGAAGTTGAGGAGATTGAAGATCTAACCAGTCTGGAGTAGGTGTCCTCAGTGTCTGCAGCTCTGTCAGGTCACAGGGGTTGCTTTTTGTCCTTCAAAGGAGGCTCAAGTACAGGAACCACATTATAGACCCTTGGCTGGTTGGGAGAAAAAGGAATTTTTACTCCATGGGAGAAAGTAGAATTCATTTGATGCATATCATAGCTGAGCAACTGATGTTCTACTGAAAAGCTAAGTAAAAGACTGGATTTTAGTATTTCTAAGTTATGGACCTGCACTGAACCACATGGGGAGGAGCAGAGGAGCAGAGGGAGCTCCTGACTGTTCTGCAGAGCGTGTCCCCAAGCTCTCAGATGGGTCCCTTCCAGCTCAGTGCACAGAGGGTGCACACTGAACCTCTGCAGTCACACACCAGACACAGCAGCTCAGCCTGGTTAGAGACTTTTGTACAGATGCATCCATGGAACTCCTTCTCTCCTATTAAATGGTTCCCAGTCCTGAGATGGGCTCTAAAAAAACCAAATATACTTCATGGGTAGGGGAAATTAAGTTTAGAGGCGGATGTGACTTTTGTGGTGCTGCAGAGGGACAGAACTGGGAATTTAACATCCGGTTCTTATTGTACCAAGTGAGTGGCAAGTTAGGATGATTTGCAGGATGAGAGGCACATTTCTGTGTTCTTTGCCCACTGACATTGGCATTTGTGGGTTTAGTGACTCCTGTTGCCCTCAGCTATGGCAAATTCAGGCCCTACATCTCTAAGAGCTGTTAAACCGTGGGCTCACTGCTGTTTTTGAAAGAGAAGCCCCTGACTTCTCACACATCCTCTCCTCCTGCCATCCTGTTGAGATAAACCCCTGGAAAGGCTGTGCAAGGAGGTGTGATCACACAGAGGATGTCCTGAGCTTTCCATGCTCCATTCTCTGATGTGTTTGATCCTGCAGATGCTGGAACCACATGAAGGCAGCGAAGAGTTTCGGGTCCCAGCCTCCCACGAAATCCGCGATTCCCGTACGGGCCGCTCACTTGGGAGTTGGACTCGATGATCCTCATGGGTCCCTTCCAGCTCAGAATCCTCTGTGATTCTGTGATCCTTGGCAGGGCAGAAAGGTTAAGATGACACATGCAAGTGAAGCTCCTGGCTGACTTGTCCTTTCCTCTGTTTGTAGGGAGGTCTGTGAGAGCTCAGTCCTGCTGTGCCTGAAGAAGAGGTTCCATCGCAATCTCATTTATGTATGGGGAGTGATGTGTCGTTTGGTTTGGTGTGGTTTTCTTCAGTGCTTATTCATGCTGAGCAACGAACTTTAAGAGAAAATAATTTATATTATTCCATCAAGCTTTAAGGATGCACCAAGTAATTCATTTGTTACTGGGAACAATGGTAAAAAGGATACTCACACAGCTTTTGCTCAGAAAACATGTATGTAGTATGAAATATTTGGGGTAATATCTAAAAGTTCCAGAGTTTCTCTGTAATTTTGGTATTTGCTGCCAACCTCTGAGTGTACTTGGGCTCTGTTTCAGCCTCAGCTGCTCCTAATGGGACTCTCCTATCTTAGCAAAGTAGTTCTGAGTTAAAAAATGTGGATTTTGAGAAGAAACCTCAGAGTTTCTGCAAAAGTTTCACAGTGTTGCAGTCCAGATCTAGTTCTGGATGGTTAATTGTTCTCTTTCTCATTTACTGGCTCAGGTGTTCAAACCTGAACCTGTAACTTCATGTGGAGTTTGGAGAATAGGCAGTGGCCAGACAAGATGACCACAGAGCAGTGAGTGCTCACTTTTCCCAAGTTATTAATGGCAGGGATTTGAAAATGACCACTGGAAAGCTGTGCCCTGGATAAGCTGGCGGTATAGTCAGAATAGGCAATATTCCTCTAAAGGGAATTGATATATTTGTATTAATATATGCATTCAGCTCATTCAGAAAATTCTAGAAAGCCACCAGATTTTTTTTCCCCGTTTCTTATTTTTGTCCTAGACTTACATTGGGCAGATTTTGATTTCTGTGAATCCTTTCAAAGACCTCAGTATCTACTCTGAAGATGTGGCTACCGAGTACCAGCAAGGGACTCTCTCAAAAAATGCCCCGTATGTTTCTCTTTCTCAAATAACTCTAAACCTTGTTTCATTTGTGCCCCATAAAGTATTTTATTTTCCTCCAGTCCTCTGGTAGAGCAGGGTGAATGTCACAGGAAGTGAACAACCCAAGTGGCAGAGTTGTAGTTGCTTGGACCTGAAATGCTACAGAGCTGAAGTTCACCCCTGGAAGTGTCCAAGGCCAGGCTGGACAGGGCTTGGAGGACCCAGGTCCAGTGGAAGTTGTCCCTGCCCGTGGCACAGGAATGAGGTGGCCTTTAAGGTCCCTCCAGCCCAAACCATTCTATGATTCTTAGGTCAAGTTTCTTCAGTATCACTGAACGTGCTGAACTCAATTCTTGCTGGAATTCCTGCACTTAGGAATTCTGGCAGAATGTGATCCCACTGCTAACACTGGTGCCAGAGCTACCAGGGCAGGTTCCTCTGGTGCAGACAGCACTGGGAGCATTGACATTACCCTGGCGTCAGCAGAGAACAAAGCGCTGACTTCCCTGCTTCATCCCATTTCTCTGATCAAGGCACTGCCCCATCTCTAACATAGATCCCTGATGAGGAACCTTCTGGTGCTGCATTGGTGAGGTAGAAATGTGGGGTCAGTTAACGGGGGTCTCTTTCTGCCCGTGCAGACACATCTTTGCCGTGGCAGAGATGGCCTACACGCTGTCCCAGTCGTCAGGGCAGGAGCAGTGTGTCGTCATCAGGTAGGACATGAAGGCCTCTCTTCAAGGCCCTTTCATTCCGTCTTGTAAAACTTTCACCTTTCACTGTCTTTAAGTTCATCATTCTGGCTCTTGTGTGAGGGCTGCCAATAGAAAACCTGAATAAGGTGGGTTTTTATTTCACTCTGTGCAAATACAATTTGAATTTAGTTTCACATCAGTTCGGAGGAGTGGGAGAGAAGGAGTCTGGCATTCCCCAAGGGAATCTTAGTTGGGCCCATTTTGTCAAGTTTTCTCAGTGTTTCAAGCAATGGGTGATAAATCTTCAGCTGTAAATCAGCACAACCCCACTGATTTGCTGTGGCAGGCCCTCTGCTGTGTCTAGCTCAGGTAACTCTGTTTTGATGCCAACCTTTAACCTCTTGTTCCTGCAGTGGGCACAGTGGATCAGGTAAAACAGAAGCTGCCAAAGCCATTGTGCAATACCTGACCATGCTGTACCAGGGATCAGACAGCCACAGGATCAGACAGGTGAGATTGGCTGGATGCCCCAAGGGTTAGGCAAGGAAAAGAAGCCAAAGACAGAGGAGATAGGCCATGCTGCTGTTGTTGTTTCCTTGGCTGGACTTTGGATGGTTTGTGGTCCAAGGTGAAGCTCCCATAAAGACATGAGGACAGATGGTGTGTTTGTAGGTCTGTATTTCAATACCTGGGAGGTCTGATGGTGTAAAAAGTGCTGTATCTGTTTGAATAGAGCTGGTACCTGCCATAGAGAGCCTGTAGCAGAGTCTGGGAGGGGAATCTGAACAAACACAGAGCAGAAGTAAAGTGAAAGATCATAGCAGTGAAGGTAAAGAGTTCACAGAGCAGCTCACCACTGGCTAGAGATGATACCAACCTAAATGTAAAAAGAGATCTTTTAGCCAGGTGAGAATTATATCAGTGAACTCCCAATTTTCTTGTCTTTTCAAACTAACAGTTACTTAAACCCCTTTTGGGTTAAAAAACCCTGTGATTACGACTGAAAGCTCTCTCTCTCTTTCCTTTGAGCCCTGCAATGTCCTACCCATCCTGGAGAGTTTTGGAAATGCAAGAACCATCCTCAATGACAACTCCAGCCGTTTTGGAAAGCTGCTGAATGTCCACCTGCAACAGTGAGTTTGAAGGACCCCCGTGGGGTCCCTCCAGCTGCCAAGGGGTGCTTGGGGGAGGCCAGGTCTCCAGCAGAGTTTGGAGCTCACTCAACAGCCCCTCTTCCCCTTCACTCTTGTTATCGTCAGGGCAGGAAGAGGGTGAGTTCACCCCTTTTGCTCTTAGGTTTCCTCCACAGAAGAACAGATCTCGCTTCTCCAGATGAGTGCTAAATTAAGAACATAAGAAAGGCTGGACTGGTTTATGCCAAGAAGCCAACCTGATGCAGTGTTGAGTCCCCAGCACTGGCCACAAGCACTGCCTGAGGCAGGAGCAGCCCAGACACACACACAGCTTTTCCCTAACACTGTGAGCTCTTAACCATTTGCAGCAGCTCAGTTTTCCCGAGTCTCTTGGGGTTTTTCAGTTTCCTCTTGGACTCATACAAGCTCCATGCCTCTGCAACAGCCTGCAACAAGTGTTCCACAGGTCTAACCAGTTCTGTGAAAAACACCTTTCTGTTTTGAACCTGCCTCCTTTCTAACTTCTGGGTTTGGTTTGTTTGGTTGGGTTTTTTTCTGCCTGTTGCCAAGCTCTGAGCTGATTCATCCATGGAACTGTCAATGATAACCCCCAGGTCTCAGTCCTGAGGAGCAGTGGTTAAATTGGAGCCTGTCTGTTTATATGTGAAGCTGAGTGTATCCATCACTTCACATTTATCTACAGTGGGTTCCATGTGCCATTTCCTTGCTTACTCTGCACTGTAAGGTCTGTCTGCATTTATTCACAGTTGGCCTTCATCCTCACTGAATAATTTCACACAAGGAGGAAGCTTTGTCCTACTGCTGTTCAGCTCCTCTTTTAGGACACTTATCAAACCCTCAGTTACACTCACAGGTCAGCCACAGACACTTTGTGCAACTCTAATTGTTGTTTCATGTTAAAAGGATTCACGTTTATTCCTATCAATGTCAGGCCCTTCCCTCTTATTCTGTTGTTGCTTGGTTTCCCTGAAAGTCCCACAGTTTTGACAAAATAGTTTGGAAATTCATGTAGATTATATCCCTTTAGATCATTCTTGTCTGCAGAGACACAGGTCTGCAGAAAACCTGTCCCAGCTTCTGACAGGATCTGTTGCCTTGTGCTCAGGAGCATCGTGGTGGGAACATCCATCTCCCAGTACCTGCTGGAGAAGTCTCGTGTGGTATTTCAGGTGAGGACCAGTGGCTCCCCCTGTCCCTTGTTAGCATTTAATCTTAAATTTACTGTTAAATAACAGGGGTGGGAATTAGCATGAACATCGCTTTTCATTTCTTTAATTAGCAAGAAACATGTCCCCTCTGTGTAGCACAGGGTGGTCACATATTTTATTTGAATAAAATAGGAGGTTGCTCTGTCTCAAACAGGTTGAATTAAGCCACTTAGGGATTACTGAAAGTTAAATCTTCCCTCTACTAGTTTTTCTGCATGTCTGGAGTGTGGAAAAGGTCAAACATTAGAGCTGTGTGAAAAGGACTGCTCTCAGGTGGAATGTTCTCAAGGTGTCAGTGAGAAACCCTGGAAACTTTTCAAATGAGGTGGTTCTGGCCTTGTCTTGCTGACCCCAGAGTGTGTGTCCTGCTCTGAGAGTGTGTTCTGTGGGGGTTTGGAGCTGGATGTGGATCAGCCCCATGCGTGTGTCCTGGCAGGCCCCTGGAGAGAGGAACTACCACGTGTTCTACGAGCTGCTGGCCGGGCTGCCCACGGAGCAGAAGGAGGAGATGTACTTGCAGGAGGCAGAGTCCTACTTTTACCTGAACCAGGTGAGTGAGCTGAGGATGCTCTGCAGCAGCTGGCAGAGTGAAATGGCCCAGGCACCAAATCATTTTGCTTCCCTGCCGATGTGTCCCTCACAGGACTATGCTGAAGCCTGCTCTCCTTCTCACACCTGACCCAAGAATCAACACCTTTGGGTGATCACCTTTTTGTGATTTTTTTTCTCACCTTTCAGGCCCCTTCTGCTCTGAAAGAAAGCGTTTTAACAAGGAGTTGTTGTGCAGACTCATGGCTCCATCGTGTGGTGTAAAAACCCTTTTCTCATTGCCTTTCCTTGCATTTGCAATTTGCTGTGGGACTGACAAGAGCAGGGGGAATTTTTTCCTACCTTCTGCAAGACACTTGCTTTGTTGGCTGAGAAAATGGGTGCACAATTTTAAGCCACTGAAATATACTGCTGATTACAATTATTTAAATTGGAAAATTGTTTGTCAGACTTATGGCAAGGCAAAATCTTGGAATTTTCCTTTTTGGCGGCGGGGAGTAGGTTTGTTTTGTTTTGTTTGGGGTTTTTTAAAGTTGTTTTCCATAATCAAGGAGGTCACAGCAGCAGCAAGAGATTTTTCCTTTTTCAGCATGACTCAGCTTTCCCAGGTGGCAAATTCAAACTCTTCAGAGCAGCTGTGGTCAGGAGGAATCCTCGATGGTGATTGCTATCGCCTGGCCTCCAGGCAAGGAACGGACAAGTGCCATTAATGACTCAAGGATGGAGGGCAATTAAGGGCCCAGCCCTTAATGGGTGATGTTCCTGGTTGGCAAAGCACTGTAAAGCAAACTCTTGCAGGTGATAGGTAACAGGAATATCCCAGCCTGCTGCAGAAAAAGATCAGATTATGCACAAAGAGTTTAGCAGAGACTGACAAAATCTCTCTTGGGTCTTCATCTTGGCAAGAAGAAGCCCAAGGGCTGCCTGGGCCTCATCCGTGGCTGACCAGAATCTGGTGAGCAGCTGGAAACTGTGGCCAGAGAATGCCCTTGAACACAAACAGCTTCTGCAGAACCCCGTGCCCCAGGAATTCTGTGGCCTTTAGGGTCACAGGCAGTTGTTAGGAGTGTCCTCCTGGGGAGAAGAACAACAGCAGAGGAGTGATAAGCCCATGTTGCAGTGAAGCTCCGTGGACAGGAGACAGGCTGTGTAACCCAGGGTGGCTCTCTGGGTGCACAGAACCACATAGGGCTAGAGATATTGGTTCTGGTACCATTTGAGGGAGCAACTCTGCCATGACTTACTTGGGAATCGACTCTGGCATCACTTCGTCCCTCAAACTGCACCCCCGCAGTGGGCAGGGGGTTCCTGGGGTGTTTGTACTGGAATTGTAACAGAAACTTTCCATGTGTGGGCAAGAGAGGTTCCAAACTCCAGGCCTGTCACAAATGCTGAGTTTCCACGAGTGGTGTCTTTGGTCTCTTTACTTCAGATTCCTCCAGTCCTCAGAACACTGAACTACTTCTCTGAAGATTCCCTCTGGTGGCTCAACCCCAGCCTGGGCACAAGGGGCTGATCACTGTCATCTGTCCCTTTTCTCCCAGGGCAGAGCCTGTGATGTCCTGGGGAAGGAGGACAGTCAGGATTTTCTGGTCTTGGTGCAAGCTCTGGAGGGAATCAGCCTCTCGGACGACCAGCTGAGCTCCACCTGGGCTGTCCTGGCTGCCATTCTGCAGCTGGGCAACATCTGCTTTACCTCCTGTGAGGTACAGTAACCCCTGGCAGCTTGGGAACGGGGTATTTGTGCTGAATATTGCTGTTATCCCGTGGGATGGGACCGAGGACATGATTCCTGACTGAAGATGACATCCTTTGAAGGCCAGTTTGTTCTTCCAGCATTGGGCTCTAGACTGGTCTAGGCAGGGACAGAAGGTGGGAGGCAACCAAAGGTCATTTGGCTCTTTGAGGAGCCAAAATGAACCTGGTGTTTTGCCCAGGCTGTGACCAGCTCTGTGCAGCTGAGGTGCTGCTGAGGATATTAACACTGGTGGGGCCTCCCATCCCACCCACAGCTGCACCTGTTGTTCTCTGCTTTTCAGAAAGGATCCTTGGAACACGCAGCCATCGCCAGTGACACCGAGATTCAGATCGTGGCCAACTTGTTGTGTGTCCCAGCAGAACTCCTGCAAAGTGCTGTCACTCACCGTGTCACTGTGAGTCCCTTCTCGGTGATTTCTCATCCCTCCTGCACCGTGGGGTGTCCTGCCCTTAGAAGGCCCAAAATCTGGGAGGTAACAGCAGGAATAAAATGGTTGGGGTGGGCTGAACCCCTCAAGTAAGCTCTGTAAAGATGGCAGAACTCCCATCTAGGATGGGTCTTTTCTGACATGAGGTGGCCTCAGGTTTATCACTTCGGCCAGCTGACTCCCATCTGGAAATGTAGCAGCAAAACTGTGGTTTTACTTTTCACTTTGATATCTGGGCAAATTCTCAGCCAAATAGAAAAAAAAATCCATTTATTAATTGAGTTGACTTCCTTGTGGATTAAAAAAAAATTTTAAAAGGTGTTTTTGTGAGATAATAACAGTAAATTCTGTCTCCTTCTGTACCCAGGTTACATCTTATGATCGGATCTTCACCCCTCTGTCTGTGGAAGGGGCCATTGATGCCAGGTGACCTCTGCTGGTGTCTGGGTGGCTGAGATGCACCCAAGGGTGCTGTCCTTGCAAAAACTGGTTCTACTCTCCCACTCAGGGACTCCATTGCCAAGACTCTCTACTTCCTGCTCTTTGAGTGGCTGCTGCTGAGGATCAATGAGTGGTTGGCTCCCTGGGAATCCGACTGTGCCGTGGGCATTGTGGACATCCATGGATTTGAGGTTATTTTTCATGTTCTTTTGCTATGGCCTGGGCTGTGAGGGCACGTGCTCATCAAGGCCTTGGGGGTTTTTACTTGGGACTTCTGTTAAAACCTGTGTGTCCCAATGAATGGTGAAAACAATGGAATGTGGAGGTGGGGCTGTGCATCCAAGAGGAGAGCTCTTCTTCTTTATGCTCCTTCACAGCTTATCTCACCTCTTGTTGTTCGGCCTAGTCAATAAACCAGGCTGAGAGCTGATAAACCAAAGATGATTTAAACTTCTCAGGGTTATTCACACTGATCAGAGCCAGCAGCTCAGCTCAGCACAGGCTGTGCAGCGTTTGCAGGGAGCCACAGCCAGGCCTGGGAAGGGCTGATCCCTTGCTGTCTTTGCAGGACCTGGGAGTGAACAGCTTAGAGCAGCTCTGCATCAACTTTGCCAATGAGCACCTCCAGTGGTTTTTCAGCCAGACTGTCATTGCCCAGGAAGAGGTAAATGGAACTCCATGGAACTCATGCAACACGATAAGGGAATGAGCTGAGGCATCCTCAGCTGGGGAATATCCTTCGGCAGGGAACAGGAAGCTGAATAGAGCTGGTCCTCTTAAGCAGATCCATGGATCCTAGTCCAAAGAGCTGCCTATTTAATATCTTCTACTAATTCTGCAGTAAATTCAGACAAGGGGAGTTTGTTAGTGCCTTGCTCCCTTTTCCACATTTTGTAAGTGGGTTGGTCAGGATCAAGGAGCCCAGACCTCAGTGGGTACTTTTAAAGCCTGTTTGGCTTCTTTGTAGCATTTTATGTACCACTTATGTCCTGGGGGTGGAAGTGTATTTATCAGACTTGCCTTTTACAGTTCACTTTATCACTCAGCTTAGCAGCCTTCCTCTCCTAAATCAGGAGAATCTTTACTGGCTTTAGAAAGTTTCACAAGGCAAAACCAGACAATTCTAGGCCAAGTTCCTGACAGCAGTGAAACACCAACTTCCTGATAAAGAACCCAAACCCCTGCGTTAACTCCCTCCATTTGTCCTTGTTTGCATGGCTGGGTTTGGCCTTTAACATGCAGGAGGAATACAGCCAGGAGCAGTTATCCTGGATTCCCATTCCCAAGGTGTACAGCGAGTCGTGCCTGGATTTCCTCACTGCAAAGCCCCACGGCATCCTGTGCATCCTGGATGACCAGACATCCCTGGCTCAGGTGAGGAGCTCTCAGCCTCTCATGTGACCCCTCTCACAGGATGGTTGAGGTGAGGCTGTCACCCAGACTGAACAGCTCCTGTGTCTGCACAAGCATTCCATGTTTTTACCCTTGGTTTAACAGTGGATTTCCAGCCTACTGAGTATGTTGCAGCAGCAGGAAATGTTTGTCATCTTCACAGGCCACGGACCACACTTTCCTCCAGAAGTGTCATTACCATCATGGAAACAGCCCTTGGTACACCAAGCCCAGGCTGCCCTTGCCCGTGTTCACCGTGCAGCACTACGCTGGCCCGGTCACCTACCAGGTGAGCTGCCAGGGGCTTGGAGCAGCTGGAGAAATAATCCAGCTTGGAGACAAGCTGTGGTGTCCTGATGGACCAGCTCTGTGATCAGAGCCCTCCCCTTGCAACTGCACATCCCTCTAGAGCAGCAGCTTATCAGAAAAGAGGAGATTCTTGTTGGGAGAGGCAACTAAGCTGCCTCTGGGCAGAAGCAAAATGGGTATTGCCCTCAGTGCCACAACAGCCTCAGAGCCCTGGAAATCCAGGAAAGCTCTTGCTGCTGAAAAATACATGTGAGAGGTCAAAGCCTGCTGGGCAATGTGAAGGGGAAAAGGAGCAACCTCTTCTAAAATCAGAAGTCATGGTCCCCTCCACCCTGGTGGCAGCAGGAACAGCCAGCTTCACTCTCCAGGGCTTTCCCCTTGTTCCACCTCTCCAGCTGCCTGTCCCCAGGCAGAGTGTGTGTAACAGGGGTGTTTGCCTGTCTGAGTGGTGCCTTAAATCAGACTTTGCCTCTGCAGGTCCACAAGTTTCTCAGTAAAAACCGTGACCAGCTGCGTCCAGAGGTGCTGGATGTCTTCTCCCAGAGCCGCCTCAAGGTTACTGCAGGGGGTCAGGGGGAAGATCTCTGCTGCAGACACCTAATGAGCTGCTCATTGCCTTCATGTGAGAAGCAGAAAGATCCTGCTCAGGTGTCAGGAGAACCTGGAGAAACCACGAGTTTTATTTTACTGAATTTACTTGGGAATTGGGCCAGGTGTCTTTGCCCGCAATTGATGCGTTTTATATATAAACCTCACAGACTGCCTGAGGATGCAGCTGCATTTCTGACACTGCCAGGGGGAAGGGAGAATGGCCCTCTTCAGTTTCAGGTAGAAGAGGTTGTTCTTTCCATGTAGTTCAGGAAGTTTTGGGAATGTCTTTGTTTGTGCAGGTGGTGTCTCACATTTTCCAGAAGGCCAAAGCTGCCTATGGCCAGCGAAGGGAGCTGGGGGCCAGGGGCAAAGCGCTCAGGCCTCAGGCCTCCACTCTGGTGTCCAAATTCCAGCAGTCCTTGCAGGACCTCACAGCCAAGCTGAGAAGGTGAGAGATGCTCTTGCACCCAGAAGGGTGTGAAGTGTTCCGGGGTCAGCAGAGAGAGGAGGGTGACCCAAGGTTCTTCCTCCTGTTTTCCAGGAGCCACACCTTCTTCATCCGGTGCATCACCCCTAATCCCAAGAAGGTAGGGCAGCACCCCGAGCTCCTTAGGGAGTCCCTCTGTTCCTTGAAGTTCTTTCTATTCCAACAGCTCTCCTTTCACAGCTGGGATTTAAACTTCTCTTTTCTTCATTTGACAGCTTGAGACTTTTCTTCCCCTTTCTCTGTCTCCCACCCTTCCCTGTGGCCAGGTGAGTTAATCCTGTGCTGGAGGAGCAGAGCCAGTGTCAGATGGACCCCAAAGGATGCCTTGGGCTTTGTGTTCCATGGCCCACAGCCATGGCAAGACCAAGGACAGGACAATGGGAGACCCTTTCTAAACTCCTTGTCTTCAGTCACCTTTCTTTAATTTTTCTTGTTTTTTGATTTTACCTTCTGCCTTATCTTCACAGCTGTCGAATGTCTTTGATGTGGAATATGTCAGCTGCCAGCTGCGACACTCTGGGATACTGGAGGCCATCCACATTAGGAAGGAGGGATACCCAGTCCGCCTGCCATTCCAGAGCTTCCTGGCCAGGTACAGTGTTGTACTGGCCTGGGATTCCCCAGCCCTGGATGAACTTGTCAGCACACTGTGATTTGTTCTGAGGGCTCCATTGCAGCCCTGGATTTTGCCACACCAACTCCTCCTGTCCCAGGTATGGGCTCCTGGCTGGGAGAAGGCAGAGTGGCTTGGAGCAGAGAGAAGGCTGTGCAGCAGTGCTGGCCCACGTGGTGGGCAGCCCCTCGGATCTCTATCAGATTGGAGTGACAAAGGTGATGCCTGCAGAGAATCCCCTCGGAATTGCACAGCTCCAGCCACCCATTCCCTGCCTGGGAAGGCATAGAGGAGCTCAGCCTCTGCCCAGAGAGGGAGGACATTGCACACCTTCCCCTCTCAGCTTTGCCTCTTGTCTCCAGTACTGAGGAGGCATTTTTAGCATTTCAGATAAACAGGAGGCTCCAGCTCCAGACTATTGTAGCATGGCCAAGTCCTTTGCATAGCCAGCAATCCCTGATGGAGGTCTGAGCTTCTGCCTTTGCTGCCTACTAACCTTCCTCACTCCCTGATTCCTTCTCCTCCACAAAAGCATCCATCTCTGTCACCTGCACCCATCCCAGTTTCCTTAGAAAAAACCCTTAAAGGCTGCAAAGAGAAAAACCAACAGCTTTTATTGATCAGCTCTTGGAGAAGCTGCTGCTTCCCCTGTGGGTGAGCAGCTGCTGCCTTTGCCCAGGTCTTTCTGAAGGAGAAGGCCAGGCAGCTGCTGGAGAGGCAATGGATCCAGAGGCAGAGCTGGGCTGTTGTTACCCTGCAGAGGAAATTCCGACGCCTCCTTCACCGCAGGCGCCTCCGTGTCCTCCAGGAGAAAGTCACGGTCATTCAGGCTCACTTCCGAGGCTACCAGGCAAGGTCAGGAGTCAAGGGCCGGCCAAGGGACAGCCCTTGGGCCTTGCCTAGGGACAGCCAGGTGGGCATGTGCCTGGCCAGGCCCCTCCTCGTGTTGCCTGCTCCGTCTGTGTGGGTGTTGCTGATGCTTCGCTCATCGGCCAATTGTTCTCTTTTCTCATCCTCTAGGAAGCGTTACAGGAGGCTGAAGAAGACTTTGGTGCAATTCAAAACCATGATTTTAATCTCCAGACCTTTGATTCAAAGGAGGAGGCGCTGGCAGGTAACAGCAGCCCTCTCAGAACAAGGTGTACAGGAGGAGCTGTTTCTGCTCCCAGCAGAGCGAGCTGGTGGCTGGGTGAGGCCAGGGCAGGGATGGCTTTGGGAGGTTTGCTGGGAATGACCCAGTGAGGTGTCCTTCACTCTCCGGCTGATATAAATGTAGTCAGATGAAGGAACCACAGGGGCTGGAGCTTTCTGTCTCTCTGACATTCAGAACTGGCAAAAGTAGTGCAAACACAGCCTGTTCACAGGCCTGGCTGTGAGAGCGCCTCCAGGCTGCCCCACACGACACAAGAACTGGTTCCATCTCTGGTCTTCAGATCTGCTCTTCTGCTCAAGCTGCAAAGTATCATCCATCTTGCTCTTTTAGTTGCCCAGTTCAATTTCTGGTGTTTTCCCACTGGTGACTCAAACACAAGGTTTTTTCAGCCTGCAGTGATCCTCCCCTGGTCCCTGACAGCTGCCTCAGGCTGCTCCAGTCCTTGGCCTTTGGAAATCAGCTGGGGTGAGAAGAGGGCAGGATTTTGAGAAGATGGAAAATGGTGAGCAGCAGAGAGCCATGGTTCTGTCAAATGGGTATAATGCATTTTGCATAAGCTGTTAAAAAGAAAACTTCCTGGAAACAGGAAATCAGATCACTCAGAGTAGCAACAAATATCCCATAGCTGTCAGCTTCACAAGGGAGGGACCCAGCACAGCTGAGGGTGTGTTGGGGCAGAGGGTTAAGGTCAGAGGTGTTGATACAAACCTGCAGAGGTGCCTCCTCCGCTGCCATGCCCAGAACTGCACGAGTTTCTATTCCATTTCTCGCCCTTCCCACTTGGGCAGGATCCAGCTTTTCTTTCTCCCAGGTAACCACAAGAGTGCAGCTCTTTTGAGACCATTTCTGTTCCTTCAGTGTTTGTTTACTGAGGTCTCTGTACATGCAGTAGCAACTGCAAAGGTCTCAAAGTTCACCTGCTGCAAAGTTCCTCCTTTCCCCCACCCCACGGCCCTGCCCTTTGGACTTTAGCTTGTCACTGTCTTTCTTAGCCCAGCCCTCATAACCTCCCATGCAGTCACACTGATCTGCAGCACTGACAGGCAGAGACAGAGACCTCCCTTTCCCATCTTGGAGTGGGAGTCAGGTGAGTGGTGAGGCTGGGGAACAGCTGAACGGATGGGAAAGGGCAGAGCTGCGAGGGAGTTTAGCTGTGGGTGTCCCTCCCACCTTTCTAAAGGGTTTCCTCTCCGTGCTCGAGTTCATCCACCCGTGTCCAGGCTGTTATCCTGTTCTGTGATGCTGGAGGGGGCAGGTGAAGGTCTCTGGCAGCTCCTGGTGCTTTTGTCCTGAGCCAGGGCAGGAGGGGCAGGATGCTGGGAGGTGGCGGAGGCTGTTGCTGTTGAATTGTGTCGTGCAGGGCTGGAGGTGTTTCTGCAAAGCTCAGGGCTTTTCCTGGGCAGCCCCTTCTCAGTGCACTGTGTGGGGTCCAGGGAGGCTCTGTAGCTCTTCTGTCACTTTGTCTGCTGGAGCAGGACACCAGCTCCTGTCCACCCACAGCAGCTGCCCCAGAAGCAGCTGGAAGTGGCTCCATACACATCTTTTCCCACTCTCCAACCCCTTTCCATCTCCTAACAGCAGGAGTTAGTGGAAAGGAAATAAAGAAGGAGCTCCCTGACCTGTGGTGACAGAGAGGACAGTCCCAACCAAGGAATGGTGAGTTGTCAAACACTCTGGGACAATGTGAGAGCAAAACAAGCCAGGTTCTCCAGGTGATTTTCCTCCCTTGTGCCTCCTCAGCCCAGGTTTGCTGGGGAACAGCACAACATCTGCAGGGTGCACACACTGGAACCTAATGCAGAGGCAGGTTAGCTTGGTATAAAGGGCCTTCTAAAACAGAAATATCTCATTAGTTCAGTGTTTCCCAAACTCTGGGAGCAGCCAGGCATCACCAATCAGTCCTGAGGCAGAGCACTCTGCTTGTTCACAGCACTGGACCTGTTCTTCAGAGCTGCAGGGAAGATCATTTTTGATTATCATGTTCTATTGTGAAGGGTGGGAATGAGACAGTTCTGCATAAATATAAAGATGTCGGAGAGGAAGGGATATATAAAGGCTTCATAACACATTTAACCCGTATCAACACATTTACTTAATGCCATTATTTGTATGTTAGACTGGGCACACATTTGCTGTGGTGTGGTGTCTGTATTGAGGGAATCTGAATTCATATCATCCACAATTTTGTACAATGTCAGTTACAACCGGAAGAATTAGCACTGGGTGGTCTTGTAATACCTGTTTCACCAGGTGTGGATCCAGAACTGGAATTTCACAGTCCACTTCCTGAATACACCATTGAAAAGCCAGACTTGAAGTCAAGTATCTTCCCATGAGTGAAATCAAACTGATCAAAAATGCTGCAAATCTGTCTTTAAGTATTGCTGAGAGTTTATGTGGAGAGAGATGTCAGAATAATGTGCTTTACTAGAGGCTTTACTATGCAGATCCCAAAAAAAGATCAAAACCCCTAAAAGCTCAGGCTTTGTATCTTTGGCTTGCTTTTGTAGTGCCTTAATCTGAGTAGTTCTGCCTGAAATGCCCTGAACTGGCACATCTGCAGTGATGCTGATAAACTGTGTTGCTTTGGCCCATTTGCTTCCTACCCTGCAGCAGTGCAGAGTGCAAACCAGTGAAAAATCAAATCTCATTAGCCAGATTCTCATCCAAGTTACCCAGGTACAGATCTGAGCTTCCTCAGGAACCTCCAACATAGTGGTGTGCATTGAAGTTCAGAATCTGGTCTCTTTTTATTGATGCTGTAGCCCTTTTGGCTACTGAAAAATAAAAAGAAAAATATCAGGAAAAGAGGTGCAGGAGGAAAGAGCCCTTATCCTTCAGCTGAAACCTCTACTGTGCATTATGCCAGACTTGTTAGTAATAAGGGATGAGTTAAAGAAAGGCAACTTTCCTGTCATTCCCCTTGTGGCGGTTGATTCTTTTCACTTGGAAACTGCTCAGCTTCCCCTCCGTTGCTGACCCATGTCACACACCTGTGTTCCTGTGACACTTCCCTGTTTGCAATGGTTCTGAACGTTGTGCAGGCAGAAGTTACTGGTTTGGCTCAGATGCTCCATCCCTGTCCTGGCAGCTTTTCCAAGGCAGTTTCACCCAGTCCCAGCTCGGGGTTTTGATGTGGTTCCTGTGCTGGCAGCCAGGGACTGACTTTGCTTCTCTGTGCAGGACGTGGGGCTGCTGGAGATCCCTGCAGAGCTCGCAGCGCTCCTGAATTCTGTGGAAGGTGAGAAATCCTCCCTCTTTCCCTCCCTTCCCTGCACTGTTTCACTGTGTATTTCCTTGTTACGGCCGTGCATGTGTTCGTTCTCCCTGCTGCCTGCCACTGGGTTGGATTTGATTTATTATCATTGCAGTGTAAATATGATAAAGGCAAATGGTGCTGTGAATATTATCTCCTGGCATGGCACGGAGGGAAAGCAACTTGGGCCAGGGGGCAGAACAGCAGGTTAAAAATCAGCGTCTTTGTTAATTTTTCAGCTCTTTTTTAGAACTGGGCTGATAGAACTGATGGCAGTGATGGTGCAAAATTCTTTGGTCAAAGCTGTGTGACAGCTTTTAAGGAGCCCAGGTCTCTGGCAGAGATTAATATCTGGGGTGGAAGTGCTTAAACACATCTTTTATCTACTCAAAAATCTTTTAGGAAGTTGAAGGTGAAGAAAACTACAATTTTGGCAATTTCAAAGAAATATATTTAGGTTTCATTAAAAATTACTTCCTCAAAAGTAATTTTAAAATGGAAAGAAGGAGAAACAGTGTCACAACTTGATTGTGGAACACTGTAATAACTTGAGATGTAACAATTTATCAGCCCAAGGATAAAACAATATAATAACTTAAAGGACCTAACAATATAACAGCTTTAGGATGTAACAGTGTAACAAAGTGATATGTGTTAATTTTTCAGTTTAGGGATGGAGCAATATGACCCGTTTTGTTTGGGATGGAAAGTTTTTTGCTTGGTTTTCAAATCACCAAAATACCACTAACTGGAATAATTTCACAAGCTGTTGAGCTGACTTTGAGCATTAAGTTATCTGCAGTTGTGTCTCCTCTGTAGCTCTGTGTGCAGTGTGAATATTTAAGTTGTAAGCTGAGGCAGGATTTGCCTCTCTCTGTCTGTGTGGTGTCGAACACGAGCCCAGCTGTGCCTCTGGCCCTCTGTGGGGGTCAGACAATCAGGCAGAAGGGTCTTGTGAACCGGAGCAGACCGTGCTGGATTCCCAAATGCCTCACATTTCATGGCACAGCCCTCCAGGGACTATCAGCTGCCCGAGTGGGCAATGCAACCCAGAGCAGCCCAGGGAGCAGTGAGACTGCTGGAAATGAAAGCTGATGGGATGTGAACAGGGAGGATGGGAGAGCACCAGGGGTCATGTGGGTTTGAAGACAGAGGAATGCACAGGAGCTGTGCTGCATTGAGAAATCCCTTCACTTAGGAAGATGTTTGCTCCTCTCTTATCCATGATTAATCCCTCAATAGGAAGACCTCTCATTTCCTTGTTGACTGAGCAGTTGTCAGCAGTATCTCTGCATGGGCTCAGTGTTTCCTGCCTTCTAAGTGCTGCAGAACAGGAACGGATCTCCAGGTGTTCCCTGGGGATAAGAGTCTGAAGGATCAGAGCTGTAAAATCTCTCTCCTGAAGTGAGTCCTTGTGGTCTCAGGGCGGTGAGGCTGTGCCTGCTGGGGACTCTGGGGCAGCAGGGATGGGCCAGGTGTCCCTGGAGCCAGGGGCTGGTTCAGGTGCTCGGGCAGGGTGAGGTGCAGGGTAGCCAGGAGCTGCTGTGTGAGTTCTGCCACAACCCCAGGCCTCCCTCCCTTTTGCAGGTCGGTACCGAGCACAGGCCAGCCAGATAACTGAGACACAGCCTCCAGAAGTCAAGGTCAAGGACAATCTTTCCCTCCCACCCACCATCAACAGCTATCCCTTCTCCTCCTTCGTTAAGTCACACTTCCAGGTGGGAACTCTTTTTATATCTCATCACTGCTTCCCCAGTGGGCAGACACACTGGTTCTAGCAGCACCAGGAGCAAATGTTTCTGTCCTTTGGTTTCTTTGTAGAAGCCAGATTTCCCTGCCCCTGGTCAGCCTCTGCAGCACCCCTTAACCCACCTGGATGCTGAACACCAGGAGAGTGCACTTGAGATCAACAAACTGGTAAGAGACATCGTTCTTGACCTGGCTGAAGAACAGGTGGGCACAAACAGTGTTTTGATGCCTTTGTACAACAAGTTGCTGGTGGTGGATGCCCTTATTACAGTATGGTGGTCTAGAAAAGCAGAATAAATCGCTCCTTCTGGGCCCTGGAGCAGCCTGGCAGAGCTCACACGCAGCCCCTCGGGGTTGCTGTGTCCTTGGGGAGGCACAGAGCAGCCACAGACCACTGGGATCAAGGTGAATTGCCTGGTGATGGAGCCTCAGAATCTGGCAGGACATACAGGAATCAGACTGCCAAGCTTTAGTTTCCCAATATTCCAGATTCTGTAGCAAAGTTAAGGGAGGTTTGTCTTCTCAACCACTTATCTATCAGCCATTACAAGTTTCATTTAACCCAGATCTTTTCCATGATGTGATTTACAGTAAATATCTCGATTGTATCTCAGGCTCACAGTTGTATCAGTTCCCAACAGGGCACAGTGAACTGTTGGATAAAGGCTGGAAAAGGGCAGGGACTTGGTCATCAGGAAAACCACACCTGGAGCCACTCCCTAACTTGCAGTGTTTGTGTGAAGGGGATGGTGCTATTTCATCTCTGTGGATGTGAAACGTGCATTTCTTTATATTTCCTTTTAAAATGGTAATATTGAAACGTTTGAAAATAGAATGAAGCTCCAGATGCTTCCTAAGTAAATCTGGTAACCTTTTTGGGAATTACATAGAATTAAAATAAGCCCATTAAGAAAGTTAATGCCTAAAAAGTCTCTTGTTTTGTCCTCGTGATCCCAATTATAGAAGAGCATAAGCTTCAATAAAATCTTGTGAATAGGATTGTGTTTAAGCAGAATACTATTATTTTTCTAAAGATCAAAGGCAATTTTTCTCCATTGCTAATGAAGGAGGGATTTACTACAAAGAATTCCGTGAGAACTAAACAACCACCATCCCCTGTTCTTCTCAGTGAATCTCTGACATGCTTGGCACCATTAATTGTTTTTAGAAGTGCTGTCACTCCTTAATGTTCTTTTCAAAGCTATCCATTTAACAAAAATTTTAATTAATGACAAACTGAAGTGTAGAGGACGAAGGAAATTATTCTGTACCTGAGGGTGAGACATGCAAACTGCAAAAGCGCTGAAGATATTGACATGCATAGCCAAGAAGCTGAATCACTTCTTCAGTGACTTTGTTGAGACATCACATCTCCTGCTACTTGGTATAATATTAACTAAACCAACATCTTTTAAGCCCTCAGTGGGCTCAGTAATAAATGCCCTGTGGTGATTTACTTGTGTGTCAGAGCCCTGCCCACAAAAGGGGAAATATTTTGCCCTAGACCAAATTCTGAGTCATAACTAAGAAGAGACTGAA
Organism: Atrichornis clamosus; assembly: GCA_013400975.1. NCBI lineage: Eukaryota > Metazoa > Chordata > Aves > Passeriformes > Menuridae > Atrichornis > Atrichornis clamosus. The sequence goes on from WBMZ01005235.1 coordinate 68,359, forward strand.
GTCACCCACACTTTCAGTCAGGATCCAGTCTCCACAAACGTTGCCTCCCAAATTCCCCAGGACTTTGGTGGTGCACAAAAACCTGAGAACAGACCCTGATCTGAGTGTTGGCTACTCTTAAATTCATAAACACCCTGGTGTCTGCAACCCCTTACACCACAGTTTGGGACAGAGGGTTACAGCTCAAGTTCTCTCTTTTTCCCCCCTGGATGCTTCTAGATTTTGCGGTTCATTGGTGACAAGAGTCTCCATGGCTGGCAGGAGGTGCTGCTGGGCAACTACATTGCTGGGAGAGGTCTGAATGATGCAGCTCTGCGTGACGAAATCTTCAGCCAGGTGGTTGCCCAGAGCTGGAGGAACCCGGACATGGAGCACAGCCAGCGAGGCTGGGTCCTGATGGCGACTCTGCTCAGCTGCTCTGTCCCCTCACCTGCACTGGAGAAGCCTCTGCTGAAGTAAGGAGGAGAAAAGGCCCAGCCAGGTGTGCACTGCAGTTAAGAGGGATGAGCAGTGCTAAATTAAGTTGCTTTTTCCTAGGTTTGTGTCAGACTATGGCATGGAGGGCTACAACGCTGTGTGCCAGCGCAAGCTCTTGACAGCGGCTCAGCACACGGAGACAGAGCCTGCACCCTCCCGGGCCTACCCTCCCACCCAGCTGGAGTGGACAGCAAACCAGAGGAGAGGGAAGATGGTGCTGGACGTTCACACCTTTAATGGTAACTCAGTCTTCTGCCCTCACGCTGTCTTTTAGTCTCCAAGGACTTTTCCAGTGCAGAAATCAGCATTTGGAAAATACTTCTTTCATCTAAGTAAAGAGGGATCAGAATATCAGTTGCTGGTATGACCATGGGGGATACAAGCATCTGAACCTAGACCAAAACTTGCAAAGTCTGGGCCTGGTGGGACCTGCTGCTCAGACTGAGGGATGAGATTCTCCTGGGTTTGTGCCCTTCCCAACAGAGGGCTGTTCTGGTTGTGCATCTCTGTGGAGCTGCCTTTCCTATTACCCATTACAGCACGGCCCACGCAGCAGTTATTTGTTACAGGGACTTTCTGCCTTTCTCCCTTCTCAGATACTGCCTTATGCTGCCTCTTGAGCAATCAGCAGCTCTGTGAATTGAACACAGAACATCCCTGCTCTGGCTCTTTGTGATGGCCCAAGCAAACCAGGAGGGTTTTCACCTGTCGGGTTGGAAATGCCAACCTGGGCCATCAAACAGATATTTTGGATGTGAAAGTGTCCCTGTGGAGCTTCCCATGTGCTTTCAGTCCTGCTGTGGCCCCTGCTCAGGGGTGTGTGAGACATCCAGCTGGGCTCTGCCCATGGAGTGTGGGTGTTGCTGTGGGTCCTGCTGGGGAGCCTGTGGGTACTGACTTTCCTCTCTGTGCCAGAGGAGAAGTTCTCAGCTGAGGTGGAGTCCTGGATGACTGGGGAGCAGTATGCAGGATGGATCCTGAGTGCAAGGTACTGCCAGAGGACGGGGGAAGGTCTGGGGGTGTGAAGGAGGCTGTCACCAGTTCTCAGGTTCAGACTGGTTGGGCCTTCAGGCTGGAATTGATGGTCAGATGTGGAATAGTCACTCCTTACCCATTCCAGCTTGGGCTCCCTTCTGTCCTTGTGCATAAAGAGTGGGCTTCTTTAGGTACAGAGGAATCACTGGTGTGATCTGTCACAGCAGCTTCAGAGAAAAAAAATGAAAAAAGAAAAAAAAAAGGACAAATCTCCAGTGACTCTAATTTTTTTCCTCACCCTGGGCACTTAATAGTTGAGTCACACCTAAATCTAAAGGACTTAAGCCAGGATAGGCATGGCAAGAAGAAACTGAATGCTATGTTTTCCTTCCTCTCCCTTTCCCCTGCCTACCTGGACACATTTCCTGTACCAGGGGCTGTGACAAGAAGACCCGAGGGTGGTCTGTGTCCATGTTCACTGGCAACACATGGCAGGACCTGCTGGGCTGTGACTTTGTGCTGGACCTCATTGGAGAGATGGAGGAGACCAGCAACTTCAGCAGCTCCTGCCAGTCCTCAGCTGAGTATCCCATCGCTCCAGAAAGGGACAGGAGCACCTTCCAGTCCTCAGACCTGGACAAGTAAGACACCTCTTCCTCCTGCCCCACCACTCGTGGCCCTGTCACCCAGTGGTTCATCTTTCAGCACTCTGGTCCTCATCTCATTTTCCTTTTCCACAGGATTCCTCCTGCTCCAGCTATCCGTGCCCCTGCCTTCCCACCACCTAGCTTGCCTCCAGAATTCTTTGGTCTCCATCCAGGTAAGCTTTAGCCCAGGGCAGTGGGTGACACTGGGAAGGGCCAGGGAATCAGAGCAGAGGGGGAGTCAGGTGGATTCTTGTTGTAGAGCAAGGGAGGGCTCCACTCCAAAACATGACTTTCAGGGACTGGAGACAGGGGAATGTTTCTTACCTGCCTTGTCACCAGACTTCTCTTTGCCCCTAGATCCAAGGATTCAAGATGACCTGAGGAACCCTGTAGGCTTGGATCACTATGTGGATGATCTCTTCAGCACTGTGCTGCATCAGGGCTCCAGAGTATCTGTAAGTGCCCTGATGTTCCCTCCTTTTCTCTAGGAATCTCTCCTGTCCCTGTGACTCCCCCAAGATTTTCCCTGCCTATTCACTGCCTCTGCTCAGCTCAGACATGCCTTTGGTTCTCTCCCTCTGGGAAGTCTGTCCCTCTGAGCTCAGATAACTGGTTTGGGGGTTTTTTTAATGCAGGATATGGAGAACAGGGAGAATCTCACCAGACGCATGAAGGGAGGTGGGAAGATTGGACCCACACAGAGGGGAATCCTTCCTTCCACAGGTCTGTAATGGATGGGGACAGCTGGGAACATCTGAGACTTCAGTGAGAATAAGTCAGGGAGCCCCTTAAATGCTAATTATTGCATGGGCTCAGCTGGCTCATGAAGAGCACTGGGCTTTAGCACAGGCTGAACTCCTCACTCCTGGGTGCTGGGAGCCAGGTGCTTTGGGGAAGGTGTTAGGTAAGGGAACCACTTTGCTGTGCTTTTAATTTCTCTTTTGAGCTGGTCTTGGGTTCGAGGCAGCAGGTAGCTTGTTCCTGGCCCAGGCTACCTCCTTCCTAGACCAGTACTTGTAAGTCATGTATTCATCTCCTATTCATCTTGTGCTTTCACAAAATAGTTGGTGCCTTTATCAGGGATAATTTTTTTTTAAATTAAATTTTTTAAATTAATTTTTCTTATTACTTCCTTACAGAACTTCCCATCATCTGTAGCTATTCCTTGGGTTAGTAAGTCTGAACCCTGGAGAGGTTCTGGTTTATGTGTTTGGTTTCCTCACTTTTCCTCCTTTCTGTGGAATTAAGACTCAGGCATTTGCAGCAGGGTGGGGTCAAGCACTGATATTTAATGGCACTGAGACATCTGCATGGGTAGGAACACACCCAGCAGTCTCAGAAAGGTGGGGAAGGTCCAGTTCAGTCATTACGGAGACTGGGATGACTTCTGGCTGTTGCAGAGGCTCTGGGACAGGACAAACCCTATTTCAGATCACTGGCCCAAGGCCAGTTTGTCGCTTATGTGGCTACTTAGATGAGTGAGGGATAGGATGATCTTCCCACGGCATCCCGGGCCACTCTCACTGGTGAGGACATCAGGATTCAGTAGAGTTGTGCTGTGTGCTGACTCCTCCCAGCTGAGTCTGACCCCCATGCTCCTGGCTCTGCTGGCTTTGCACTCAGTGGGGTTTGTTTGACCCCATATGGGACCTGATTGCTGGGAGCAGAGGAATTCCCTTCTCCCCACAGCTCTTTCACACCACACACAATGCCATCCAGGCCAGGGCTCATTCATCCATCCTTGCCACCTGCTGCAAAGTGACCAATATGGATGTGACAGCCCCAGCCCCATAGATCTTTGCCCACCCCTCAAGAGAAACCCTCCTCCGTATCCATACACAGGCAGGAATTACTTTTAAGCTTAATCATGAAGGATGGTGCTGTCCTAAGATAGGCTGCAGAAACAGGGTCTGGATACTGCTATTGAAAATCTGGCAGGCCACACATTTTTCTTAGGTTTCCTTTTCCCACCTGAGTTTTGCAGTGTCCTGCTGTGGTTGGTGCATGTGGAGGACACCAGAGGGGCTCTGTGGGGTTGCTCAGGGTGTTCTCATCTGGGATTCCTCAAAAGCACTGTGCATGTGGTCTTTTGCCTCTAGGCTTCTCCGGAATGACTCAAGCACCAGTTTACCAGCCCGTGGTGGGGATGCCAGCAGCCATGCCCATGGTGCCAGGGGCTGGGGGGGTTGCCCCTATGCCAGGTAATAGCAGGGTTTCAGAGGGGAAGGGGATGGAAGGGGGGGTGTCAGGGGAGCCTGTGCATTTCAGTGTCAGGTGAGGGGCTCAGGGAGCACTCCAGGCTGATGCTCAAGCTCCCTGGGGAATGATCTCCTGTGGGCTCTTGCAGATGTGTGTGTGTGTCTCCCACAGCTATGGTTATGCCCCAGCCCATGGTTCCAGCTGTAGATCCCAACCAGTTGGCAGCACAGCAGCAAGCCTTCATCAACCAGCAAGCCATGCTCATGGTGAGTGGAGGGGCCCAGGGCCTGGGGAAGAACCACACCGTGGTGTTCGTGCCATGGAGGGGGAGCCCAGCCCCGCTCCTGCCTTGGGCCTGCTCGGTGCTCACTGCTAGGGGTCAGCTCCATAAGGTGGGGATCATTTGTGACTGCAGAACTGGGAACCCCCTTTTTGCCCCTCTGTGCACATGGGGACACCGAGGCACCACCTGTGAGGGAGTTCAGGGACAGGAGCAGGCCCTGAGAAGAGACAGCTCTAATTCCCCGGGGGTTTTAAGTTGGGATTTGCTACATGTGCATGTTTGCATTGTTCTGCTTTCTGTGCAAACCCCTGTGAGTGCACGGCAGTCTCAGGCTGGCAGCTGAGCCTTTGGAGGGGTGTTAAGAGCTCTGCATCCTTGGCTAGATGGGATAAGATTCCCTGGACATGCCTTGTCCACTACACTGGGAAATTTGCAGTGCACTCTGTAGATATTTTGTGATTACCAGGGAAAGAACAGGACAGCCTGTTGCTGGTGGCTGGTTTGGTGCGGCCTAGAGCTCATGGACACTGCAACCCCTTCCCCCAGGCCCAGCAGATGACCCTGCAAGCCATGAGCATTTCCCAGCAGCAGCAGCAGCAGCAGCTGAAGTTGCAGAAGTCCCTTGAGAACTCAAGGCCAAGAGTCTCGAGCCCTCCAAAAGCCCGAGCCCCGGGTCCAGCCTCAGCCCCAGCCACTCTCCCAAAGCCCAAGAATCCTTCCAGCAGCCAGGGTGCTGCAACACCACCAAGGTCTCCAGAACCACCAGCCAAGGCAAAAGAACAGGTATGAGACACAAACAGCCGTGGTGAATTTGGTGTCAATTTGGTGTCAATTTGGTGTCAATTTGGTGTTTGGGGTTTGCTTCCCTCCCCGCGTGGCTGTGGTTTGGCAAAGAGGAGAGCAGAGATTTGTGCTTATCTGTGATACTGAGATCTTCCAAACTCTGCTTGCTGAGTCTTTAAGGATTGGTGGTTTTTGCTTTGTGGAGGTTTGGGTGCAGGGTTGGTCAATTAATTTCCATCTGAGCTGAATTTTTTCACAGGAAAATTAATTACTCTGAGTTTTTGATCTTCCAACAAGCTCTTTTGGGCCTCTGACATAATCCCCCTTCTCTGGGCTTGGCTGATGATTCCCAGTGTTAGACACTGATCTATTGGGACACTGCTGCAAGGGGAGAAGTTCTAGGTCAGAGGTTTTTGAGACAAAATCACCTCTGAGCTGAAGGTGTGGAGGTACTGCTGGCTGGTGCCAACTCAACATGTTGTGCGCTGCCTGCAGGATTATGATTACATGGAAGAGGAGTTCCCTAGCAGTGAAGATGATGACTATCCTCGGGAAACCTTCCAGGAGAAGAGGGAATATTTCCAGAAGATGGGTGAGCATCTACCATTTTGGGAATTTCACTCCTCATTACACCTTGCTCTACAGCCTCCCTGGCATGACCAGGAGCTCTTGTCTTCCTGTCTGGAACCAGCTAATCCCTGCAGGAGCTGCTGGTGCTGTGTGTACAGACATTGTGGGTGCTTGTTCAGCTGGCTACAATTCAGATTGTGGGGTGTTATGGGATCAGATCTAGAAACCTCTGGGCTTGTGATTGCCACATTCTCCTTCAGGTCTAGAAAACAGGGTTTTGCTGACTGAGGCAAGAGTGGGAACTGTGCCACCAGTGCCAGATTTTGGATGTGGGTCTGAGTAGTTCAAGTCCCCCTCTCTATGCAGGAGAACAACACATCCGAGTGAAGAAAGTCAGGCCTCCTACCAAAACCTGGGCTCCTCCAGCAAAACCCCAGCCAAAGGAGCAGGAGGAGAGAAAAGAGGACCAGGAGGAGAGGAAAAAAGAGGAGCAGGAGAAGAGGAAAGAAGTGAAGCCTGTCCCTAAACCAGCGGCAGGTGAGACGCTGTGCAGTGAAGACCCTGGGAGGCTGACAAGCAGGAACATTCCAGGAACATCAGGCCAGGATTTAGGCAGAGGAGAGGATCTGGCTGTTCTGGGAGCCTGCCTCTTGGCAGGAGAGGGGAGAGAGGAATGTGTGAACTTTGGGAAGTGGGATTCCAAAGCAAGGCAGTGGAAGGCCATGGCCAGTCAGCCTCAGGGTGAAAGAGGGAACTTCAAATGAGATAAAGGGATTTCTCCTGTGCCTTTGCTGGTCTGTTGGCTAAAGCTGTCACCCCAATAGTTCCTGCTTCCCCTCTGCCACCTCCTGAGCCAAAGCCAAAACAGCAGACACCAAAAGCAAAGAAGGAGCCACCTGTAGTGAAGCCCTCAGGCCCTAAGCCCCGTCCTGCACCCAGCCATGAGATTGGGAACATCATCAAAATGTACCAGAGCAGACCAGCCCCCGAGCCCCAGCCCATCGAGCCCCTCAGGTGAGAGCGTGGATCCCCCCTGGGGGCAGGAGGGAGGTGGGGGTCTGTATCAGCTCTGGCACACAGCTCCATGGTGCCCAAACCTCCCTGCAGCCCCCGTAACGCTGTTCCTCGTTCCTTTGCAGGAGGGTATCCAAGCCATTTATAAAGAAGAATGACCCCAAAAATGAGGCTCTGGCCAAGCTGGGAATGATGAGCCCCTCATCTCACCCATCAGTGAGTTCTTTGCCCTCTGGTCACCTTAAGAGCTCAGCAGACAGAGCCTGCCCATCCCATCCCCAGCAGGCCGGGAGCTCCCTGGTGCTGCAGCAGCAGCCAGGTGATTTCTGGTTGGGTTTATGGGGTAGCTGGGGGCTCACACCATGGTGCTGCCCACCCTAGACTGGGTTCCAGACTGTAAAGGCATCTGAGGCCCTGAAGAAAAGGCTCTGGAGCAGCAAATCCTATTGTGGGATGTTTAAGGCTGATCTGGAAGCAAGCAACTCATGTTCTCCACATTTGGCACTAAGCCCTTGGCCTGTTAACATCCTTTTTCCCCTTCCAAACTGGACTCTTTGATCTCAAATACTTGGCTCTCTGGGTTTGGTTGGTTGATCTTCATCTCTTTGTAGATCTTGTGTTGATTTAAAGGTCGTGGTGTCCCTGTTCACTCAGGTCTTGCTTCCAGAGGTGGACTGCTGCCCTAGGGATGAGTTAGAACAGCAGTGTCAGGACAGAGCCCAGGAATGCAGAGAAAGGCTGGCTCAAAGGGTTTTGCTGTCTTGCAGCCATCTCCTGTGCCACAAGAGAAGAAAATACCTCCACCTGTCAAGCCCAAGCCAGGCTCAGCTTCCAGCTCTATCAAGGAAAAGCAGTTGCCTCTCCTGTCCGTCTTCAAGCCAGAGGGTTCCCCACCAGCTTCCCAGGCCCCTCCTGCTCCCTCTCTTCCCCCACCATTGCCTGAGGACCGAGGCAGGCAGGAATCCACAGGGAAGGGTGAGTATTGACCTCCCTGCCGTGGGATTTGGTCCAGGGCAGGGAGGGGATGGGGCTGGAATCAGCCCAGGGGCCCAGGAGAGTCATGGCACAGGTTCTGTCAGTGGGGCAGGGACTGAGGGAGCTGTGTGAGACCAGAGACAGGGTGCAAGCAGATCTGTGAGCAATCAGAGAGATGCCACAGTTCCAGTCTGGCCCAGCAATCAGCACGCCACTTCCCAGCTCTAACTCTTCCTTTCTGAAAAATGCAGCTAAAAATAGAAAGATCCTTTGGGCTACAGCTTTATCAAGGCCCAGCCCACAGTACTTTTTACTGTCTCCCTGAAGCATAATTACTCTATCAAAGGGGCAATTAGCAGGTGGACTTCAGACTAGGGAGGAATGCAAAGCCAGGTCTTTCACCTTACAGAGCCTCTGGAGGGACCTCAGAGACAGGCTGGGGAATGAGGGAATGTTTCTCTGAGGGAGACTGAGCCTGGGAGACCTTGGACACATTAAGAGTGTTTGGATACTGCCCACTTTTAAAAAGTAGAGCTAATGCTTCTCAACAATAGTTTGGAAGTGTTATTCAGTCTTAGTTTTGCCTCTGAATTTCAGTGGGGGTCTGGAGGCCATAATTCATTTTATACTTGGATACTTCTACCAATGTATTTCAAGCTATTTAAAACTTTTATCAGCATAACAAATTCTAACAAGCAAGCAAGAGTCAGTCAAACACATTACTGAAAGACTCCATCCTGCAGCAGCTTCCCTGACATAAAAAAATTTCCCTGTTTGCTCCTCCTCTCTTAGAAAATGTTTCTTTAGGAAGTCCTGTGAAAATAAATCAAAGTAACTGGATTAGCCTGAAAAATCCTTTCATGCTTTGGAATAGGGATATAGAAACATCTGAATTATGGGAATTACTACATTTCTTGTCTATGAACTCTGAGGTTTAGAAAGTTGGAAGTGCTTACGTGCAGACATTCCTGCCTCATAAAGCACCAACTTGGAACAGTTGTCTTCAGACCCAGCCTGTCTTTAATTGACCTGCGGGGAGACAATCCAGTGTTCATTCTGGGCACCCTGTGCCAGAACCTTGCAGCCTCCAAGCTCAGGGGAGAACTCTTATGTCCCTTTGAAATCTTTAGCAGCCTTTTTATAATGATACAGAGTGAAACCTTCAGCTGCAGGCACAGGGGGAGTATTTTGCATGGGAGGCTGAGTGCTCCCTGTATCTGGAGTGTTTCTGTTGTGAGCACTGAACTTTGTGGCTAATACAGCAAATGTAAATGCTACCAGAAGTGCTGGGAATGGCCATTTTGTGCTGACACGAGCTGGTCACTGACCTTCAGGAGGGTCCCTGACAGGAATATTCAATCAGGCATTGTCCCCTTTCTCCTGGTAGGTCTTTGTCAGGTGGAAAGAACCCTGTAGGCCTCAAAGCCCATCTTCACTGCTCTTTCTCCTCACACAGACTCTGCTGTGACAGTAGCAGGTGATGATGGGATCAAGACTCAGCTTTACAAGCTCACCACCAGTGTCAGCTTTTCCTACGTGGACCCTGCCTGGAAAATCTTTCTGCGCAAAGAGGTGCAGTTCACAGCTGAGAGCTGGCTGAGGGGAGGGAGCTCATCCCACCTCTGGTTAAAATGGGGTTTTTTGGTCATAGGTACCCAGTGTAAGATAAGAGCACAAGGACAGTGCTGGGATCACCGGCACAGGAGGCAGGGGATCATGTCATGGGGGCTCTGGGTCCAGTTCTGCCTTACTGACACTTGTGCCTCAGTGTCCCCACCTGTCCTTCCCTGCCTCTGTAGAGCACTGAGAAACCTAAAACTGAATTTGTTGTTGTCTGGTGCTTTCCTGTTACAATAGTACAGATGTGTTTAAAATCAGGTATTGGAGAGTGTGCTGAACTCACCAGGGTTCATCCCTTGGTGTCACCACTCAGGATTTGGTCCTTCACTCCTGGTCCTTCTGTTCACATTCACAGCGACTCTTCCCTGCCTGTCCTTGGAGATGAACTCACTCCTCTCTGGCAGCAGGGCATATGGATTGCAAAACATCTCTGGGGAGCTATTTCTGCAATATCTGTAACACCATTATCCTCCTCTTGCAGGTGTTTTACCCCAAAGAAAATTTCAGTCACCCTTATTGCCTGAACTTGCTGTGTGACCAGGTAAGCACTGGGGTGTGGCTCAAGGCCTGGTGTCTCTCTGGTGACAAAACACAATAATTTTATTGCATAAGTTGCTTTCACTTCTCCATCCCAAGCAGTGCAAGTCTCTTCTCCAGGTCCATCCAGACAAGTCCCTGTTCACTCCTCTCTGAGACTCATTTTAACAGCCTCAGATGCCTCTCTAAGACTCATTTTAACAGCCTTAGCTGCTCCAACACAGCCAGATGTGGCTTTTGCAATGGAAGCCTCTCTGTTCCCTTCTTCTGCAGATCATCCGTGACACCTTCTCCGATTCCTGCTTTCGGATCTCCAGGGAGGAGAAGCGCAAGATGAAAGACCTGCTGAGTAATTAACAGCCCCATCATCCCTCCCCCTGTCCCCATCCAGGCTTTTGGTCTGAAATGGGAAACTGGCCTCCAAGCCCTTCCAGACAGGACTTAGGGCAGAGGAGAAATGTTTGTCCCTGCAGCAGGAAAGCACATTTGTGGAGTGCAGTGTAGGAATGTCTGTTTATTCCAAGTGGCCCTGAAATTTCCGTGAGCCAGAAAAAGTTAGTTCTAAAATGCTTATTGTAGGGAGGGGAAAGAGGAAGCCCAAGGATAGGATCTTGATTTGTCTCAAAATCCAAGTGTCATCTTTCACAAGAGTTTCATGGAGAAGGGCATGGAAACCAGTATCAGACTGGTGTGTGCAAGTGCTGTGGTGTCCTTTCCCCTCTGCGTGGGGTTTGCTGTGCTGTAAACACTGAGGGAGTGGTGGGAATGAGTCCCTGGGCATCTCTGTCTTACTGAGCAAGTATCTGCTTTGTAACCCTGCCAGTGGAGTTCCAGGTTGGCAACAATGCCCAGTCCATTCAGGAGGATGGGATAAAGAAGAGGATTGTGCTGGCAGCTCGGGATAACTGGGCCAACTACTTCTCCCGGCTTTTTCCAGTTCACGTGAGTTTTAATTTTCTCACCAGACCCTGGGCTTGCTTTTAGCTGTGGCTCCAGTTCACCTGGGATCTCTTTCTGTCTCCCTGCCTAGCCACACTGCAGTGATTCTTCAGCACCTTCCATACCTGGCAGGGTCTGGCAGCTCTGCCAGCCCAGGGCCTCCTTGTGTGGTATCTCCTTCCCCTGCTGCCACCTATGCAGGTGGGATGGAGCCTTCGGTTCTCTCTGCTGCACTTCCCTTGCAGGGTGAAAATGGAAGTGATGTGCAGATCCTGGGTGTTTCTCACCGGGGCATGAGGCTGCTGAAGGTGGAGAAAGCAGCTGGATATAACCCTGAGCACCTCAAGATCCTTCGCAGCTACAGGTGAGCAAAGGGGCCCTGGCTGAGCAGGGGGACAGTTTGAGTCTTGCAGGGTGTTGGAGGCAAACCGAACGGGGGAGCTGAACTTTCTGAGCTGTGCTGTGCTCTCTAGGATTGTTCCAGGCCAGCTGTGACTCACTGTCCCTCCTGCTAAAGAATCTGGCTTTTCCTTTTCCTTCTCTTTCCTACTTTCTGCTTTGCTTACAACAAGTGAGTGCTGGGGCGAGTCAGCTCCGTGTGTGTCACCACAGGGAGCTCCTCCCAGTGACGGCCACGAGCAGCAGCCCGTGGTGCTGTTACTGTTGGAACACTGTGCTGGTGAGAGGCCACCATGGAGCATGCTGAGGCTTGTCTCCATTCCCAGTCCTTGGAATGGGCTCCCATCCCCGTGTTCTGCATCCCGAGCTCTGGCAGAAGGAGCCTGAGCACGCTGGCTTGTGTTCTCAGCTTTGCAGATGTGCTGTCAGTGGAGCTGAAGGGCAGCAGTACCCTGGAGTTCTCCCTGAAGACAGAGCAGCTCTTCCTGCACTCTCCAAAGGCTCTGTGCATCAAGGCCATGGTGGAGCTCTTCATCCAGGAGCTGAGGCAGGTGAGGGAGCACCTGTAGTGCAGCAGGGAATGAAGGTGGTTTCCTAGATGGACCTGGGAGTGTCCACGGGATGACACGACCCGAGTCCTTCACACCCTTGGGATGAGATCTGAGCTGGCCGTGGGTTTTCCCCAGGACACCAACTACGTGGTGGCTCTGCGCAGCTACGTCGTGGATGACAAGAGCCTGCTCAGCTTCAAGAAGGGAGACCTCATTGAGCTGCTGCCCATGCAGGGCGTGGAGCCAGGTGAGGGGGTTTGCCAGGATTGGCAGGACCAGGATCAAGGGCCTGCTGGATCCATGGTGCCCAAAACCAGAGGAATATAAACTGTTCAGGGTGGGCTGGCATCCTCAGCCTCTGGCTCTGCCACCCTCCGATCACAACCCACCCTGTCCCAGTCGCCTTAGTTAATGGGATATAGATGTTATATATACACGTTTCCTCAGGATGCAGGAAAACCTGGTGAGCCTGGAGCTCTCCCTTGCCAGTGCAAAGCTCCTGTGCTCGTTTCTCCTTGCAGCTGCCCTGGTTCCTGACTCTTTCTCTGTTGTTTCCCAGGGTGGCAGTTCGGCTCCAGCGGGGGCCGCTGCGGGCTCTTCCCCACCAGCCTGGTGCAGCTGGCTCCAGCCCCTGATTACCTCAGCACCAGCATGGACAGACAGAGAGAGCTGCACAAGGGCACGAGAGCTTCCCCAGGGAGCAGGAACACCAGCAGGGAGGTGAGCTGTCCTCAGGGAGGAACACCCAGAGGACATGGCTGGGTTCTGTGGGAGCTGCCCACATGCAGATGAGGTCTGGCAGCTCAGAATACACTCTGCAGTTCCTCAGCTGACTTCTTAGAATGGTTTTGGTGGTGTCCTTGCAGAGTTCTGTCCTCAGCCTGACGCCAGAACCCAGCAGCACCATGCTAGTCCCTGCTGGTGATCACTACACCATGATTGACTTCGCCACCACCTACTTCCGAGAGGCTCAGTCTGTGTGAGTAGGTTGTGGTCCTTCCCAAACAGGACCTGGGTAGCCTGACCCACACCAGGCCATTTCTGGGGGTGTTTCTTGGACTGCATATCCCTCTCCTCTGTCTAGGCAGGGCCTGAAGGGGATGTCTGCTGAGAAGAAGAGTGCAGCTGACCTGGTCCGGCACACCAAGGTGAGCCCAGCCTCTGCCCCCGGGAGAATCCCAGCTCCAGCACTGCCTCTGGCTCTGTCCCCACACGGCAAAAACACGGACCCTTGGCTGCAGTCTCTGGAGGGGTGTGGGTGTCCCCTGCTCTTCAGTGCTGCCCGTGAGCTCCTGGGAGCCTGAGGCCCTGGTGAAGCCTGGAGCACACTCTGTGTGATCCACATCCCTGGCTGATCCCTGTGTTCTGGCCCTGCAGGTCCCAATCTCGGAGTCTTTGCTGCGCTACTCTGACAGTGAGCTGAACGAGCTGGCCACAAAGAACTTCCAGAGTAAGTTCCTCCCTGGGGCACAGCTCTGCAGAGGGGGTGAGGGGGGGGCCGTGGGGGGCACACAGACACCGTGGGGCTCAGTGGGGAATGAAAACTGGGCAAGGAGGGTCCCCCATAAGGCACTTCTGCAGTTAATAACCACCTGTGTCCTTGCTGAAAGCTTCCAGAAGGAGGGACCTTGCTTTGAGTGCAGAGTGTCCCAGAACACACTGCCTGGGCTGTGGGCACATGTCCAGTACAAGCCTTGTAACAGCAGAGACGTTTTCAGGATTATTTCCCAGCCCACTTCCAGCCCCAAGGCAGGACCACCCCTGCTCAGACTAAAGGCCAGGCTTTGCCTTGCAGCACTGATGAGGTTCATGGGAGATCAGCCAAAAGCCAAGCACCAGGCTGAGGTCGAATGCATCTATGAAATCCTTCAGGTTTGTGAGCTGCCTCCAGGGAAAAGGGCTGAAGGATCCATGGGAGTGAAGGGCCAAGACCTTGCTGGGAAGGGAAAGAGCAGGGAGAGCCATAATGCCACCTCCTGCCTGAGAAATGGAGCTGAAACAGGTTCATTAAAAAGCACAGTGGGGAGGGGTTGCAGGTACATGGTCTCCCTGGATATCACTGTCTGGATGAGAGCACTACCTGCTCCTCTTTTCTCCTTCTTTGAGCCTAAATAGCACTGGAGACCAGAGGCTACAAAGCCCAAGCTTTAAGCTAAACAGGCAGAGCTCTGGAGCTGGGAGAAGAGCACCAGAGAGGACCTGGGGGCCTCTCTGATGCTCTCATCCCCTCTCTGATGCTGTTTTCTCCTCTCTGGATGCAGCTGTGCAAGGAGAAGGAGAATTTGCATGATGAGATCTACTGCCAGGTCATCAAACAGGTCACCCACAACCCTAACCAGTGAGTACCTCCTGTGTGTGCACAGCTGGAGAGGAACCATCTGCTGCAGGGACAGCAGGGCCCGGGGACAGGGTGTCCCCTCATGATGTGTTGTCCCCAGCTGGTCCAGTGCTGAGGCTTCTGCTGAGCACTCAGGGAATTTAGCCAGTTACTGGGTTTGGCATTTTCACTTGAGTGGATATTTGTCCTTGAACTTCTGGCTGCTGATATATCTGGCCACCAGTAAACACTCCTGGTAGCTCCTAGTTGTGGTGTGTTCAGAGCCCTGATTTCCTCCTCACAGCCTTGGGGAATTAATAAAAAAGAGTCAAGGACTGTCTTGGCCCCACACTGCCCTGTGAAATGGCATCAGTGGCATCAGAGTGGCCTTGGCTGTTCCCTTTCTTTGCTTGCTGTTGGAATAACTGAATCCATCTCTTGCTCAGCACAGGGAACCTCCGACCAAGGGCTGACACCTCACTTTCTGTTACCTGCCATGGGTGTTCAGAAGGGCAGAGGCTCCCTTTGAGCTGCTCAGAGCAGGAATTGTCTCGTTCCAAGGTGCCCACAGTTCCTTCTGTTCCACAGGGAGAGCGAGCTGCGGGGCTGGTTGCTCCTAAACCTGCTGACTGGGTACTTCCTTCCTTCCAAAATCCTGATGCCCTATGCCACCAAGTTCCTGCAGCTGGCTGGCAGTGACCCATCCAGCACCCACCACGGTACGACTGTTTGTGTCCTGCAGAACACCCTCCCACCCTGCCATTGCTCTGTCCTCCCACTGTCCTGCGCGCTGTCTGTGGCTGGCTCCTCCCGATTTGGGTGTCCTGGCAGGGTGGGAGACGAGGTGAAGTCTCTCTGCTCTCCTAGCAGTGCCCAAGGGTTAAATTCGACCCAGCCAGGATGACCCAACACCATGGGACGTGATGTTTAGTCCTCTGTTTGGCTCAGCACATGGAGCTTTTTCCTTTTCCTGCAGATATAGCCAAGATCTGCCAGAGCAACCTGCGGAAAAACTTCCTGTACGGGGGCCGCCGCCACCTCCCGTTCCCTGTGGAGATGGAAGCACTGCTGGTATGGAGGGGCAGGGGAGGGGGGATGCTGGGGAGAGGGAGAGGGCACTGGCTTGGTTGGAGGTGCCACTTGCAGCGTGACAGGGGCTGTTGGTGTTCCAGGAGAGGAAGGGACACGTGGATGGAAGCAGGTTGGGAAGTGCAAAGCCATGGAGTGGGCAGGAAGAGGGAGGTGCTATGGACAAGCAGTGGAAAGCAGAGATGAGGAAGGAGAGGGAGAAACGAGTGTGGGGCTGATGGGATCTGCATGTCCTGCTGCCTGAAGACTGTCCTTTGCAGAAGGGCCACGGTGCCCGCCGGCTGGTGGTGCTGATGCCTGGAGGCCTGGAATTCCTCACCAGGATCAGGACATTCACTGTGAGTTCCCAGCTGTGAATTTCTCCCTTGGTCTGGACTCTGAGCCACACCAGGGAAATCCCTTATCTGACAAGGAATAATAGATCTATTTGCTCTTGTGCTTGCCTGGTCATGGTATCCATTTGCTTCTTTCCTTGCTTCAGGTGGCCAAGGAGCTCTTGCAGGAGATCTGTGAGCAGATGGGAATAGGTGAACAGGAAGAGATACAGGACTTTGTTCTTTTTGCTGTCAGGAGTGACAACAAAAATCTGGGCAAGTAGAGACCAGCATTGAGCTTCTCTCTTACAGTGCTCTGCAACAGGGAGCACCACTGTTGCTGCTTGGAATTGTTCCTCCACCCTTGCTGGCTCCTGGTTCCTCTTAAGCAGCCTCCCTCTGTATTAGGGTTAAGGATTGATCCTTGCCAGGGGCTGTGTTGCTTGTTCCTGAAAGAGGCGTGTGGCTCCGTGTCCCTTTGGAATGGCTGATGGCTGGGGTGTCAGGGCAGGGTGGAAGGGAGGTGTGCAGGAAGGCTCCTGCCCCAGGCCATGGAGCTCAGCCTCTGCACCAAGAGGGCTGGATGACCCTCTCTGCACCCTGCAGGTAAAGTGGTGAGGCCCATAAAGCTGGAGGAGTATCTCCACGATTACCTGCTGGAGGACAAGCTGGTCACCCTGACCTTACGCAGGCTCATCTGGAGGACACCTCTGCACTTTGACAACCAAATTTACACAGATGTCCATTATGGACAGGTAAGCAAGAGCAGGACCCTCCCCAGCCAGGGTTCCCTAGCAGGGATAGAGGTTGTGTCCAGGTCAATGGGAATGTCCCAGGGAGGCTGAAAAAGCAGGAGGGCTTTGGCTTTGTGTGCTCTTTCTGGGAAGGACTAAACACTGAAGCTGTGGATGCCAGGAAGGTGCTGTGCCTGTGGGCTTAGCCTAGAGCTGTGCTGTTCCACACATGGTTTGTGCAGCTTCCCAGCTCTTCCTGAGCCCAGACAGCCTTTGCTTTTGTGTTATCAGCAAGGCAGGATGAGGCTCTGTGCAGCCTGGCACTGCCCAGAGCTGCCTGTACCCTCTGGCAGGGTTAACAAAGGGCTCTTTGCTGTGCTGCCCCTCAGGTGCTGTGGGATTACCTCAATGGGAGGATCCTGCTGAGCCACAGTAAAGAAATGGAGATGCAGGTGGGGCTTTTGGCAATGCTCCAGCTCTGGGCCAAGACAGAGCAGCAGAACTCTGCTCCCTCCAGGTATGTCTGTGGCACAGTGGGTCTCTCTCTCTCTGATGGCAGGTAGCTGGGAGTTCTCTCTGGATAATTAAGAAACGTCCAGTTCTGGAGAACAGAGAGGTTATGAGGGTGCCTTGGGCATTTCATTTGATTGCCATGGGTTTGTAACACCAAGAAGGAAGTGCATGAGCTCATAGTTTGGTCACATGCTCCTTTGTCCTCTCTCACAAGTGTTAGAGGTTTCAGCCCTGGACACCTGGGATCTGTAGTGAGATGCTCAATGGGAATGAAATTATCCCTGGATACTGGAAAGCTTCAGTCCTGCAGTCCTGAGCTGTATTTCCACACTCCTTCCTTTGTGTATCCTTATGCACTTTGACTCAGAGTTGAGCTAATGCCTCCATCAGCTCCCCTTAAAGCAGCAGCAGGGAAAAGGGCATAGCCCTGCTGGGCATGGAAGAGCTGTTGCTGTCTCCAGAAAGGAGGGACTTCTCCCCATGCACTGTCACTGGTGCACAGCTGAATTCTCTGTAGAAAATTCTCACTGTCTCTGATGTTTCCTTCCACCTCATCCAATGCACACATGACCTGTTGTGCTCTTCCCTCTCCCTCTCCACCCTTGTCCTCAGATACACAATGGAAAATTGTTGCCCCATCCCCTCCTTCCTGTTAATCCCCTGGCTGTCTGAGTTTAGCTGGGCAGGGGGTGAGTTGGAATCTGCTTGTTGGCACAGGGAAGAGCTGAAGGAATTCACTCCGAAGACCCTGCAGGCCTCCATCAACTCCAAGGCTCTGCAGAACCACGTGGCCACCCTGCTGAGAACAAGGCAGCCCCTCCAGCCACTGGAAGCAAAAATCCAGTTCATAGGTGAGGAGACATCCAGATCTGCTTCAGTTCCTGAACATGATGGAAGCTGCTGTGAATGCACTTTTGGGACAGTCCACGAGGTTGTTGAGGATTCTGGGAGCCTGGAATGGGCCATGGCAACAGAATTCCCTGACAGCCTCTCACTGTGGATTAGAACTTGTTCCCAAGCGTGGTGATCATGGGAGAAGTTTCATCCCTTGTAGAAGTCTGCAGTAGCTTTTTAGAGCTCTGTTTAAGCTGTGTTTTAATTGATATTCTGGCTGCACATCTGTGTTCTGGTCAGAGAAGATGGGACATCCAATCAGGCTGCTGAGAATTGAATCAGCAGCCTGGGAGGGAGGGAGAAGTTGTCAATTTTACTTTTTAATGTAGAAACTGGCAGTTTTGACCACCTTAGGCTGGTGGAGTAGATTGCTGGCTGGAAGCTGTTGCCTTCATGCCCTGTTTTGCCTTCTTCTAGAGCATGTGATGAAATTGCCTTTCTTTGGCTACACCACCTTCGTGGTGGAGAGAATCAGCGATGACACCATCCCTGTGCCCTGTTTCTTTGGGGTGAATAAGGAGGAGATTATTGTGGTGGATGGCACCACCCAGGTATGCCAGACAATTCCTCCCAATGTCTGTCAGATGTTAACTGTGACTTTTAGAAGAACTTGTGCAGGAAGAGGCTGGACTGCCCTGCATCACAGCCACTCTGGCCACAGCACTCATCCAAAGCAGGAGTGGTAGGACAGTCATTACTGCTATGTGCTCTTTTGTAAGTCCAGTTCAACAAGCACAATCCACAGTAAAACTAAGTGTAGATCACGTTCTTGTTTGTCCCAGTCCTGTGGGAGTTCCAGGGCCGTGCTGGCAGCCAGAGCCTGCCCTGTGCCCCACACCTTCCCTCAGCTTTCCACAGGCTCTTGAGGTGACTTGTGGGGAGAATCAGGTGGTTCCATTTGTCAGGGCTGCTCCTGGGAGTGGCTGGTGGCTCTTCCCTCTCACAGGTCGTGTCCCGGGTCGTTCCTCTGCGGGAGCTGCAGAAGATGCGCACCCTGAGGCCCGTCTCCAACGGGGGCCTTCCCGGCCTGGAGCTCAACTACGGCTCCCCTGCCAGCCCCAGGACCCTGTGGGTTGAGCTGTCACAGGTGAGATCAGCCTGGGCCTGCAGCTTCCTCCTGGCACCTCACAACTCGCCCTCCCCTGCCCAGCTGAGCCTCTGCTGCGGGACGGTGCTGCTGCTCTCTCCTGTGCCAGAGGAGGAGGGGAGCACTGCATTTCCCAGGCTACAAAGTGCAGCTTGCTCCCAGCACACGGCTGATCTTTAATTATGGGAAGCAGTAAAGAGTGACTGATGCTGGTTTGTGTCTTCACAGGCCAAAGAACTGTACCACACGATTGTTGTCATCCTGGACAAAACAGAGCTGCGCTCCTAGAGCCTAAAAGGAGGAGAATGACCAAGGAAAACAGCACTGTTTCCCTTCCTCCGAACTTGATCAGTGCTCCCTGACCTGTCTTTGGAAGAGAACTCTTCCAGAAGACACCATGACCTCAGACAGCTGCTTTCCAAGAATGCCACCACAGTGTTTGTTGATGGACTGACCATAACCCGCCCCTTGTGACCTGCCATTCAGTCCCCAAGTACTTCCTTGAAACAATCCATGCTGTGGCTAAACAAACCCCAGGGGCTTCTCCACACCACAGCCCAGTTCCAACAAAGAGCAGCTGACCCAAAGCAAGCACTTGCCTTCCAGCTTTGCAGTGGGGAACTCCTCGTTTCTTTTCTGAATGAAGTATAACAGGAGCAAAGCCTGGTGTTGCTAGAGATTTGTGTATCCCAGTGCCCAGCTGAGGCTCTGCAATCCCTGCACTGGCTGCTGGTGTTTTCCAGGACCCAGATTTGCCTCTGCATTGATATGCAGAAACCCTGTAGCAGGATTTGTGAAGCAGGAGTTTATAGAAAGCATCTTAATTGAAAAGCAGATCAGTGTTAATAATACAATTAGCACATATGCCGGGGCACAGATTGAGCTGCAATGGTAAGGAAGTTTATTGTTAATTAATTTCTCACTGACATAATTATATGCATATGCTTCTTTCTACTATAAAGGAGTCAGTCATGGCCATGCAGCTGTCAGACTTCAGTGATGGCTCCATGCCCGTGTAGGAAGCATATTCAAACAGAACTTGTATTATAGCGGAGTGTTTTGGGTTGTACAAAAATGTTTAATTTATTTTTATGGCCACAGCGTTCCTACGGACCCAAGAAGTAACTGCCCTTTAGGAAATTGCAATAAAATAATCACAGAGATGTTTTGAAGGTATATGACAAGTCTTATATCTGACCTGGGAAAACTTTACTGCAGGTAATGGGCAAAGCTTGAGGAAAGTGTTGTCCCTGTTGGCAGGGAGGGGAATAGATCTGAGGGGGCTCAATGCAAGCCCTGATGCACAGTTAGACTCTGCCTGGTGAGCTGATCCCAGCAGGAACTACAGCAGCTTCCCTGTCAGGTGCTTCCCTTCTTTGAGTGCTGCTTGATGTGCCTCAGACCAGTCTTTGTGACTGAGTGGTAAGAAAAAGCTTCCAGGACCAACCCACAGCAGTTAGAACATTGCTTTATTGCCAGTTCTGCATCTACCCTTCAGAACATTTAAAAAAATACATCTGTGGAGTACAATGCTCTGATGGCCTCTGAGGCTGCAGATTCCTCTGGCAGCTCTGGTGCGTGAGGCCACCCACCTCTGTAGGCATGGAGCAGAGGCAGGGCCCAACAAAAATCCAACAGGAAGGACTTGTGGCAGGGAATCAGGTAATAAACACAGCAGCAGAGGCACCACAGTGTCAATCTGAGTGCCACAGCAATACTTTACCCAGCTGTAACAGCAGCATTGCCCTCTGTACTGCAGACTCCTGGTGAGGCACAGGGAGCAGATATGGCTTTAGGGACTACAAGCAAATGCTGGAAAAGTGTTGCAGAGGTTAATACTGAAGGAGTATCACCACTTAAGTTAAAGGGCAAACAGAACTAGACAAGTTCAAATTAAAAGAATCAGTTTCTCCTCCTTTAGAAAGCAGGCACTGCCTGCATGGTAAGAACAAAATGCTTCCCTCCTGCCCTTCAAAAGAAAATATTCCGTCCAGGAACTCAACCATTAAGTTTGTCAGTGGCAGCCCTGAGCAAAGCATGAAAACTTGTAGCGTAAGGCTTCTATTGGTGACACTGAAAAAAGAACTAAGAGACGAGGAGCAAGGAGAGGAGCCATCTAGGAAGCAAGGTGCAATCCCAAAGCAGAGTTCCAGCTGGAAAGTCTGAGCCCTGCCCAGACTGCTGCAGGGAGTAGAGGTTGGACAGTGCAGAACATCCAAGGCAGCAGCTCCTAACAAACACAGCAGGTACAAGTTCACATCTCTTGGTCCTCGAGGGCTTCAGTGCCCCAGTTATTGGGGAAACTCACCATAAATTCACAGAAACTGTTCCCTGGGAGTCTGTGTCACTAAGGAAAATAGTGAGCAAAAATGCAGTGGGGAAAAGAAATATAAATCTCATTTCTGCAGTCTCATGAAACCCTCCCTGTCTGACTTCTTCAAGATCCTCTGGAAGAAAGGAAGAGCCAACATGCAGCAGGGATCAGCTCTCCAAACTCTGCAGCTCCTCCCAGTCTGCCTCACTCTCACACCTGAGCCTTGTTTTGAAAAACTCCTTGATGAGTCTCTGTGCTTCCTCCTTCACTGCAAGAGAGGAAACACCATCTTTGAGTTGATACTTAAGACATCTGCCCCCTCTGAAGCCATCAGTCCGTTGAGAGAACCCCAGACTCACCTGTCCTGCGGGCAGGGCCCTGCTCCTGGGTCAGTAAGTGAGAGAGGTGCCTGGCAAAGCCCTTGAACAGATCCTGCAGAATTGGGGAAGGCAAAGAGCAGAAAGCAGCCATCAGTTCCCTCACCAGACTGGTTCCATGTTTGTCTTGCCCTTAGCATGGGCTGGCTGTAGCACAAACCATTCCTAGATTGACTTCAGGGGTGTTGCACACCTGCAAACACACCTGGCCCTGCAGTGCTGGGGAAGCCCAGACACACATCCTGCCTTGCAGGACACACCAAGGAAACTACACCAGCACTGAACCTGAGCTCTTGCTGCTCCACAGGTGGGAGTTAAAAACATGCCAGAGTTTCATGTGAAAGTATGAACAATCACAAATAAGAGTGGAACCAACATGATGCCACTCTAAACACACACAAACCCTTTTGTGGGAGAGGCAAGTTGCTGCACCTGGAGTCACTAAAACAGCATAGAGCAAGACTTGGAAATGAAATGTGGTATCCAGATCATCTCCCCTTTCTTAGAGCCCCAGATCCTGAGGGAGATGAAGTCTCCTTCTGCTAAAGAGGGCCTTGAGCTGTGCCCTACCTTGGAAGCAAATTTGCCTCCCTTGTAGAATGGGGTCAAGTACTTGACAACGATGTCTGCAGTCTCTTTGAGGGACATGCCTTTGGTCACTGGCTGTATGGTCTTGCTGGTTTCTTCTTTATCATACTGTGCTAAGTTTGAGTCAAAAGTCACCTTCTTCTTTGTTTGACCAGCACTTTTGTACTCTGGGTGGGACAGAATTGAAGGTTTTGCTGCTGTCCGTAGCCGCTTTGTTGCTGGGCTTTCCATGTCCTGGAGAGGGGACAGAAGAAAACCAAACCCACCCATTCCTGTGGCAGCACCACACTTTCAAGTAGCCACCACCTTCCAAGAAAACAAATCTTTGCAGCATCCTGCAGCCTCTCTCTACAGTGAATACTGTGTAGGAATCTCTGTAACCCCTTTTGCTGTGCAGACGCTATTTCTCACAAAGGGACTTTGAGAAAAACCCTTTCCAGAATATCACATTTAGAATTATCCTGTGCTCTTACTATGGCAGTTAATTGCTAGACATTTTCCTGTACAGGAAAAACCAACTGGAAAATATTTCTCAGGATGTCTGCTGTGAACACATCCCTCAGGAAGAATCAGCCACGGCAGGAGAGCCACACTCCTGCTCAGTCTGAAAGAGAAAGAAGGCTGCCCTGTTGCAGAGACAGCTGCCAGGCTGCCTCAGCTGCCAAATGCAGAAGCAGAGACTGAATGGCAAGGCAGGCTGTGAGCAGGGGTCACTTCCGGATGGTCCTGTGTGTCCCTGGCCTGGGGTTGTCCCCCTGCCTTGGGAAAACAGCTCACTAATTATAGTTAGTGACTGATCTCAGGGGTGGAGACACTCATTCCAGGCAAGTCACCAGCAGGGGCACAGTCACAAGTGCTGCACAGAGGAAGGAACAAAGCAGGGGAGGGGGAGCTCTGCACTGCGGCCCAAGGTGCTGGCACGGCCCCGTAGGCAGCAGGGAAACACCAGGAATGCAACACAACCGGGCTCTCCCAGATAAAGAACACTCTCAGAGCAGGAGATCTGGCACAGGATGAGCAGAAGAAACGGTGGAAATCAGCATTCATTGAAGTCTTACCTCATCTGGTCCTGGTCGCTTCCCACTCTCACCTTCCCCAACAAGAGGTAGCTCAGTTTCTGCAAGATTTTCAGCAACACTAATGGGAAGAGTGGAGAGAAGGCCAACTGTGATCATTCCACCGGGAAAATATTACTGCATTCACTGTCAGTGGCCGTGAGAATCTCCATGGTAAAGCCAGAGCCTTCCCCACCCACCCAGGGATCTCATACAGATTCCCAGTTTCCAGGATAAGGATGGGGGCTCTGGGCAACACACAGAGCAGAGAAGTAGAGATTTTTACCTGGACTTCACTTCAATTTCTTCCTGAAGGAATTCAGATCCAGCAGTCTGCTGGGTCTTAAAACCCTCCCCTTTCTCAGTGACTGTTACTTTTGTTTCTCTCAGTTCTTCACTCTCTGCCTGGCACTGTCCAGTCAGGTCTCCAAAGACATCTTTGTTTTCCTGAGGTGTTGGTTTCTCTTGACACGTGCTTTGAGAAGAAATCTGAGGTAGTGTGCTTGCAGAACAGCCATCTCCCTTTGCTAAGCTGTAACTTTCGGCCTTGGAGCCACCTTTGGAGAGGGAGAAGAATTTGGAAATATCCTGTGATTCCTTTTTAGCTGCTTCTGCGAGCATTTGTTGCTTCTTGCTGCGTTTGGACCTCTTAGTAGGGCTCTCCCCCAGGGCAGTTTTTGTGTCAGGACTGGGTTGCTGCCCCTTCTTTTCTGGGTGTAGTTCTACCCCAGCACTCTCACACACTGCTTTGGGTGCTGTTTCTTTCCTCTGGAGAACAGGGTTTGTGGTGTCCAGTTCCAGACTGCAGCTGCTGTTGTCTTGCCCACTTGGACAGTCTCTTTTGACAGGCTTTGCATCACTCTCCTCCTGGATCTTCAGCAGTTCTGACGCTGTCTGGAACAAGCTGGATTTCTTTGGAAACCCTGCTCCCACACGCTTGGGTTTGAACTGGGGACACAGGAAGAAGAAATTTTGGATGTGAGATCCCTGAGTGCAGAACCCTGAAAGGAGCTAAGTCTCTGCATAGTGTGGGCAGCTGTAAGCTGGGGGAGGCTCCAAATCTGACTTGTCATCACACCCAACAACTGAGACATGAGGGAAATGGATTAGGCTAAAGTCCTAGGCCAGCAGTAAGCAAACAGGGCAGCATCCTTGGATAGAGCAAGATGAGAAAGAACTTATTTCTATGGCTGCACACAGATTATATTCACTAATATGAACCAGCATGACAGACAGACAGGGAAAAGCAATTACAGTAGAAATACACAGCTATGGCCACAGAAAGGATGTAAAATTAATTTATAAAAAAGCAGATAGACAAAACACACCATTCCCTCCTGTCCATCCCATCAGGACTCACCGAGGGAACCTGGGATGCAGGGACAAAGTTCTCTTCTGCTGGAGACACAGATTTTGTTTCCAAGCCACCAGTTCCAGACCCAAAGACTGAGAACAACTCTCCCTGTTTGGAGGCTTTGTTTATTTCTGCGACCTGAAAAGAGAACAGAAATATTCTCTAATGGCCAGAAATCTTTATTCATTCCTGCCTTTGTACTACTAAAAGACACAGTGGCAAACCAGATGTCTCCCCTGGAGAGGCACCTGCCTCAAGAACCGAAACATCTTCAGAGAGACTGATGGCAACCAGGTAACCTAAACCAAGGCTTCTCTGGTGTCAGCAGCAGCCTGAGGAACTCCCCAGTACTGCTCTTTATGGCTAGAACACATCTGGAGAAGCTTGCACTGGTATTGCAGCTTTCCAGAGCCTGAAAAACCAACAAAGATGTGAACTCCAGGTGATTCTGGGCCCTCCTGGAAACAAAATCAAGAAGAAAGATTTGTAAGGCACCTGAGGCAAAACAGAACTTGTCCTTCATCTTTCCCACACAAACTCTGCCCTATTTCCCCTGGAGCTGAGGCCACACCACATTCCAGGGGACAGCAGATGCAGTTGTATGTCCCTACCTTCTTTAGCACAGCTGCCTTGTAGGAGTTTGCCATTTTGCTGGTCCTGAAAGCTTCATACTCCAGTTCCACTGCACAGGCACGAGGGTCTGACCTGAAACACAGGCTGGGGTGATTCCTGGCAAGACACACTTCTGCATCTGCAAGGGGAACACTAATGCTTCAGGACACCCCAGAAAGTACAAAATTCACCCCCTCCGGTGCAAGAGTAAGTGATAACTTCCAGTTAAGTCCTAAGGGATGCAGTGGTGGATTGCTGGAGAATGGAAAAGGTGACAGAAACAGTTTAAAATCAGAATTCCTGCCCACTGCTCCGTTTGAGAAGTACACTATCCCCATCTTGTGGGATAGGGGAGAACTGCGGCTCCTGGGATCAAGCTGATTTCACCATCAGCCACAGGAATCCTCACACCTGACCCTGAACATCACTACCAGAAACATGATATTAGGTGAAGCAACATCCTTGGACAAAATAACTTTAAAAAGCATTCCCTGAGAATGGTAATTCTGCTCAGGGAAGAGCAGGCCCTGTGTTAAGGGACTCAATATCTACCCCTTTTTCCTCATCTCATACCCTTTTCCTTCTGCTGCTGGAGTCTTTTGGTTGTTGCTCAAGGCTTCTTCCAGCATCTTCAAGCAGTGTTCCCGTCCCTAGGAAACATGGGATACTCAGATAAGCTCTACAGAAGTCTCAGTGCCCCTTGGACTTCCATCCCTAAAGGAGTAAGAGCAGGGCAGGCAGAAGCTTTGCTGTTCTTTGCCACATCACTTACCTTCACTGTGAGCTTGGAGATCCTCCTGCTGACAGCATCCTTCAGGGGACAGTCTGCACCTGCCACAGGAGAGGAATTTGGGAAAGGAGCCATGGCAGGGCAGGGCTGATGGAGAACATGGGGAAGTGCCAGTCCAGTACTGCCTGCCTCTGTCCTCCCTGCATTGTCACCCCAAGGACCCCTGTGGTCACCCTTTTTACCTGGAGGAGCCAGACACTCCAAAGGAGCAGCCAGAAACCAAAGTGAGATTGTTCTGACTGAGAACATCCTTGGAGTTTAGCACTGACAGCTTTCCAAAATCTCCCCACCTCGGGAAACCCTTTTTCAAGGAATCCCAGCTCATAGGAAACTCCAATCTCTTCTGTTCCCCAAAGTATCAACCAAAAAAAAAAAAAACAATAGGCTGACTAGAGTAACCTGACCTACCAGGTGTTCTTTTGCAAACTACACTGCCAGGCAGGGCCTCAGGCAACACGGTTACAAACAGTAAAGGTTTTCAGCAGTTTCCTTACAGCCCTATTATTATTATTATTACTGCTGCATAACCACTGCAGCAAGAGCCTACAAAGTCAGGTTAGACAGAGCTTTCCTTCTCTCTTGCTTGTTTGGAAATGCTCTTCAGAAAGATGCATTCCATATCTTCACCCCAACCAAAGCTGAGCTGTGATCCATCTCCTCCAGCCAAGTTTTCACAGCCAAAAGCTTGACCTCTGTGCCTAGGGACTGATACCTCCAGTGGTGATGCTGTACAAATTGCATGCAGCTGCAAAATACAAGACTTTCTTCTCCCAAAGAAAACCCACTATAAATCAAAGAAGATATTTACTTGGAGGAACAAAATCTTCCTTTTCTGGTTCTTTGCCCTGGAAGAAAACAAAGATCAGTCAAACATTTCCATTCCTACAACACACATGCAGGTCTAGAAGCACAAAAGATATATTTTATATCCCTACTCCAGGGAAAATTAAAGGTGAAGTTATAAAGGCATTGAACAAGCACCAAAATAGGGCCAAGAAGACAAAGAATGAGTATCAAAGCCAAAAGTTCACCTCTGCTGTAGGAATATTTATGAGAAGCTGAATGGGGAAATCTGTTTTTATTATTACCAGGGGTATTAAAACCAACAGGCTCCTCTTGGTTAGCACTGCAGAGAACCCAGTACATAAATAAGCTGCATTTCTTCCTACTATGGGACTGGCCCAGAATAGGGGGAACACAGCAAAAGCAGGGGTACAAGAAGTACAGGACAACAAGCAAGAGCAAGATGCAGTAACTTCCTGTCATTAGTGCCAGGAAGCCTTTGTGGCTGTAAGAAAAGCTCACAGCAAGCCATCTGTGCCTCCCTTACAGACTGCTCCCCACTCACTCTGCGCAGACTCATCTGCTTCTTGTAGAAGTTGTCCCACTCCCGCTTCCGACGCTCCTCGTTGTCTTCCTCCCAGTTCCCACTGCTTTCTTCATCATACCTGGATAAGGCAGGAAAGCAAGAGGAACGAGCATTTCTGCAGCTGCAGCATTAACTGGGGGACAAGTTTGGAAAGCCACCCCGGTGATGTATCCCACATCCTTTCTGAACAAGTCTTCACTTTGGGTTTCCCTGTCATCCCTCTACCTGGACAGCAGTGAGTGTCCTCCAAAAGTTCACAGAGTTTGTTAATCCCATGAACTAGGAAGCAGTGGCATCAACTAAGAGCACATAACTGGTGCCCTGAGGATGGAAGGCTCCATTTCAGAAGCTCTGCCAGATTCTCCCAGGGCTTCAGGAGTCACTGCCTCATGTCAAGCACCCCATATGTCAGTCCCTGGGAGCAGAGATGGCAGAAAGGGCACAGCATCCATTCCTCAGCCTCATTTGTTCACAGGCTGCTGTAATAAATGAGATCCCCATCACTAATACACCAAACTGATCCTCACCAGATATAGCCCAGGAGTTCACGGCCTCCCACAGCTGCCACAAACAAAACTTACAGGTATCACAAATCCTAGCCTTAGGGCTGCTGACTATTCCAGCTTCCAAGGCAAAACTACAATCAAATCATGGGAAGGTTCAATAAACCAAGTGGGAAACACTGTTCTGTACAACAGCATTGGCTGTGGTTTCTCAGGTCCTGAGACCAAACACAGGCTTAGGTCACAAGTCCCGGTTTCCTCTGACTCAGCTGGACTTGGCCAAAGAACAAAGGTACCAGTCTCAAGCTGTTTAAGGTAAAGCAGAGGGCCAGGCCAGCCTCCAGCACTGTGTATCCTGGCACAGCTTCGTGGACAGTGCCAGCAGCAAAACTTCATCCTGACATAGCTGCACAATTGCTGCAACTCTGCCAGAGAACAAGGGGGAAGAGAAGTTGCCACCTCCATGCTGCCAAGCATTTTACAGAATTAATCATGTTTCCCACTGCACATCTTCCTTTTGCTGTCAGCCTGATAGGAAAATTTAGCAATCTGCAGAAGAATCTGGTATTGGCACTTCATTACATCCTCTGTGGTGACTAAGTCCTGTCAGTGGCCCCTGGCCTGCTGGCCCACAGACAGCTGTGCTAAATCAGGAACGAACTCTGGACCATGTCATCTTGGTCTCAATTTAAACATTTTTGATCCTTGTGACTATGAACAGGCTGAGCCCACTTGCTGCTTCAAAAATTTCAGGCCAATTTCCTGAGCCAATTACATTCTGCAGGGCAATTCTTAGGTCTGTCAAAACAGCTTTTGGCTCTCTGGGACACGAACATGAACAAGGCTGCCAAAGTGTGTGGAAAATGAAATTCCAGCTGCTGCTGCCAGAAAGTTACAGGAAAATACCATCCACACAGAAACATGTGCTGAAAATAGGAGTGGCAAGGTCTGCAGCTGGGAGATGCTCTTTCCTCTGTAGCTCGTATGAGCTGAGTTTTACCTCTCTGGTACAAACCTGCTGAAGCCTCTGCAGCCTCTCCTCCCACCCTCATACAGCTCTGGGTCGTAGCTATCCCAAGAGGACCCCGTGGGACCAATGCAGGTTTTGCTCCAGCTGTTGCTGCAGCATTCCAGTGCCTCCAGTTGCCTTTTCACTGCGCCTGGGTTCTTGCAGAAGTCACAGCACTTGTTACAAGGTGGGGTGACATCGCCGAAGTACTTCGCTATGGCAGCATGGCGACAGCTTGGAGACACAAGGGAAAACAAGCTGGTCATCACTTCTATTCACAAAAACTCCACCCCCCAAATGCAGGGTGTCTTTTGATAATGATTTCAGTCTTTTTTCTTTCACAGAGAATGTCTATTCCAGCAGAAATCACAGGGTTTAATCCCTGGAGCAGAAGTGGGGCTGTTCCCGGCACCTTGCTTAAGGTCTCTCTGCCTCCACTTCCCCACAGGTAAAAAAACATCAACGTTAATCTCTTCTGATAAACCCTCTCAGATCTCTGAGATCTGCAAAAGGCACAGCTGATGAAATATGCAGTTATTAATTCTGTATTGCTGGCTAAATATATTCCATGTCCTATCAGGATGGCTGTAAGTAAAGAGGCCCTGTTGATCACTACACCTCAGGGTATAGCTACATATTTCACATTGAAGAGCTTCTAATGTTATTGTTTGTGGTTTGAAGGTGAAGAAATATATATGTGAAGACACAGGAATGTAAATTAAGTCCTAGAAATAGATTCCAGACTGAAGTCACAAGGAGCACCATTCCGGTAACACAGCCTGGGTCTTGATGGGCTCACACAAGCTCCAGATCAGCAGCCAAAGTTTTGGTAGAGTCCTACATCCACCAAAACCAGTCCACTTGCTCATACAGCATTGCACAACCAGTTTACCAGGCTTAGTAAACCAACCATGTGACGATGATTAGATTCTCACAGAAATTTTCAAAAGATTTTTGGCAGACATCAGTGGTTTTGGGTATGTAAAAAAGAGTTTGGTGACAATATGCTCATTAGCAACACAGGCAGGAAGTAATTTCTCTTCTAGAACACTCCCTAACGTAAACCAGAGAATACACTGATTTCATTAAAGAAGAACCAGGCAGTTACTTTCTTTCTTTTTTTAAGAAAGCAGAATTTAGAGGAGCTTTTTAAAACTTAAGTTTCACAGCAGAGGTGGCCGATTGTCTGTTAGTCCAAATGCTGAAATAGATACACAGAAATGTTTACTTCATCAGGCATTTAGAGATCAAATCCTGCAGCCAAGTGGGAAAAGAAGTTATTTTAGAATTATTTTACTACAAGGAAGAACAAAGTGGAGATTTTTCTTCTCTACCAAGGAGTGCCTTAGTGGCCTTACCAACTTCATCTGCAAAAAGTGGGTCACAGAGGGGAAAAGTAAGACTGAGCACCTCATTTACTCCTATTATAAACACTTTAAGGCATGTCAGAACTTGCCAGAGATCTCACAAATGCAGTTTTCTTCTCCACTTGTGTATGTGTGTCTGGTGGGAACATAACGGCATGTTCCCAAAGCATCACAAACAAACCCTGCAAGGGGCTGCAGTGGCTGCTGGCTCACTCCTCCCCACGGCCCGGGGGGCTGATCTGCCGCGCAGCACAGCAGCAGGACACAGGTGATGGTCCCCAGCAGTGACCTGTGTGTGCTGCAGGGCAGGGACCTGCCCTGCTCAGGTAAGGAGGCTGCAGCAGGGGGACTGCCCCGTGTAGGGCCCTGAGGCCTGGAGAGGGCTCCGACAAAGCTGCCTTTATATCCCCCTGCAGAGCCACACTGACTCACTCTCCTCCTGCACTCAAAGAGCTCCTTTCACATGGTGGGGAAGGGTGGGGGGACCGGGATGGGGGTAACACATTCGATCCCCTTGTCCTGCTTTTCCGAAAGAATTACTGGTGCTGCCTGGCCTGCCAATGCAACGTGACTATAGAAATGTCAGCGAGCTGCAAGTCAGCTTTTTGTTTCCCCAAAAGAAAACAGGCAGGCATTCTCATTAGTCCATGTCTCTTCCTCTCGCACGCACTGATCTGTATCAGAGTTAACTGAGGCATTCAGTAAGGGACAAGCCCTCTCCTCATTCCTACAGCTCACCAGGCCTATGCTGGGGAGGGACAGTCCCCACACACCTCTGTCCTTTAGAAGCCCCAAGGGAGGGCTTTAGTGGAAGCAGGGATCACCTCTGAACTCACTGGAATTTAGAATTTGAGTTTCTAACCCATCAGGCTTGCAAAGCCAAGCCAAGCAAAGCCAAGCCCTTTCCACCCATTTCCATCCTGTAATTGCCTTTTTCTTCCTGAAGAGTTGCCCAAACTGGGGCCACAGCCCCACTTTAGCCAACGGTGCTCACGAGTTGGGCCATAACGGAAATTCAGTTGCAAAACTAAGGTTGCAATCCCATAATTAAAACCAAAAGGCAAAAACCAGAGTTACCAACAGGGATGCTGGCGTTAATCTCTGGATTAATGCTTAACACAAGAAGTCCTGAAAAATGGTTGCTTATGCATTAACATGTGAGGGGAAAGCTTCCCAGGCACATCAACACCTGACTAATACCCATGAGATGGAGATGATTTACATAAATTAAAGGTAGTTTGTATTATTATACATGTTCTAAAATTATTTCATCTTTTAAATATGAAACAGTATTATTTATCTCCCCTCACCCTTCAAAAACTGTATGACTGACCATTGGTCTTTAAAATGTTTAAACAAAATAACTGTATCATTTCAGACATCTTCCCATCATCTGACATTACGGAATAGGATGAAGAGCAAATAACCAAGTTTATTAACATGTTTTTGTCTGTGGCAATACATTTCAGGAAAGTGCTAAACTGACCACACGGCTGCCTGCACCTGTGTCATTTTGGCATCCTTGTTTTTGTACACCATGTAAAACAGGAGCCCTATTCCTGCATTTAGGAGAAGCAAATGGTCAGAGAAGAAGCAAAATCACATATCCCAGAAGAAGCTTTGCCTCTCCCAAAAAACACCACAAAAAAGCATTCCCTTGTATGAGACAAAGGGTACACAGCCTCATCAGAAATGCTCCCTGAAAAACCCCCATATTAGCAAGTCTTGGGATAAAGTGAAGATGTGAAAGCATTAAAAAAGATAAAAATCATATGAGGGCAAATTAGTTATGCAGATGCCAGTCGTTGAGTGAAAGCCACTTAATGAGCTTTATCAAATAGAAGAGCAGATCATGAGGTTGATGAGAAATGCTAATTTTGTACCTCTCTGAAGGACTGTACCCTTTTAGCATCACCTGAACTTTACCTTCTGG
The DNA here is from genome assembly GCA_013400975.1 of Atrichornis clamosus. Taxonomy (NCBI): domain Eukaryota; kingdom Metazoa; phylum Chordata; class Aves; order Passeriformes; family Menuridae; genus Atrichornis; species Atrichornis clamosus. The sequence continues at coordinate 100,547 of WBMZ01005235.1, forward strand.
GGCAAGACAGTGGATGTCAGCTGTCCCCAAAATACAAGAAGCAAATAGCTCAGCATTAAATGACTTGGCCAAGGACACGGAGCAGATTCTCCACCCCAGCACTGTCCCTGCTCCATGTCCAGGGCAGGTCTCTCTTACAGTGCTGCACTGTCCTCACAGTTTTTTGCTCTTCCCCTTCAATGAACACAAGAGAAAAGCTCCCTCCCCCGGGAGTCGGAAGGAAACTGGGCAGCATAAAGAAAAGTCACTTGCTTTAACATTCCCCCAAACTATCGCAAGGAGAGAATCGGTTCAAGTTTCACTCCAGAAAAAGCCATCATTAAGAGGTGAAGGAGAAACTCCTCTCTCTGAGGAGATGCACAGAGGAAGCCAGCAACAAGTGCCGGCCCTTGGGCGCCCGGGGAGCTGGCACCGGCTCTAGCTCAGCCTGCGGTGGCTCCTCGCCGCCCGCCCTCCCTCTCTGGCACACATGTAACACGAAACTTCGGATCTCCAGGACAACCAGCAACAAAAAAAAAAAAAAAAAAAAAAAAAAAAAAAAAGGCAGAGACAACAGCTGGCTGTCAGCAGCGGAGCAGAGAGAAGCCGAGCGAGCAGCGAGCCACAAGCCAGGATGAGGGGAGAGATGACGTGAAAGTTTAAGAAGACGGAAAGAAAAACAAGAGGAGAAGAGGAGCTCGCGGTCGGGGTAAGGCAGAGCTATCGCTGGTGTTCGGTCAAGCGCGGCGCCCGCCGCTGGTCAGCGAGGGGCTGGAGCCTGGGGAGCTCCCACTGCTCGGTCAGCCAGGCAGCACAGCCTGCGAGCCTGGGTTTGCTTGCGAGGGACACCGAGGAGCAAAGGCGGCAGGAGAAAAGCTTTTAATGGGATTGCGGAGAGCTGCGCTGCAGCCGCCCTGGAACAAAAGGAGCAGCCCGCGGTGCTTCGGGTCCGAGCGGGACTGAGCAACTTCTCTGCCGACTGCAAAGGCCGGCTGCTCGTTTTTGTGTGCTGCTGCAGAATGTGTCCCTCGCTGATAAGCGGGTCCAGCACAGCGGTGACCTGATCTAGAAATACTTGGTGTGGACAAGGCAGCTCGGTCCGAGGGCCGTGCGTGCCATTAGCGGGAGCTGCCAGCACAGGCAGGCGCGTGTGAAACCCGGCGGGTGCCAGCCACAGCTTTTCTCCAGAACTCCTCCCAGCTGCGGCTAAGTTTTATCCCCCAAATGCTGAAGCAGAGGGCTTACAAAACAAACCCTTCTCGGGGAACTAGCGTACTGTGCAAGTTAGGCATCTGTGTCCAATAGAAATAAACGGAAAGACTTTACACAGTTTCTAATGAGAACATTAAAAAAAAGAAAAAAAGAATTCAGCTAGTGTATCAGGCAGAGATGCTGGTTTACTATTCAAAATAGCAGGAGAACCCACTGCTCAGAGATACATTCATGCACATACACAGTCTATGGTTTACAGCAACCAGACCATCAAGTTTGAGTGCAGTGAAGGGAAGGGAGAGGAAAAAAAGATCCCCTAAGTACATGAAATTATAGAGCATAGAGTCATTTAGGTTGAAACAGACATTTCAGGTCATCGAGTCCAAGCCCTGGTTTTACAGAGGTATCCCACACCTGTGCTCCCACCTCTGTTTTGCTCTTGGGTATGGGAGAAGGGGCTGGCAAAGGAGACTGGCCATATAAATCCCCATTTTTTGCCATCTGAAGCTGATTTCTCTGTTTGGAAGCTCCTGCAGCTCCTAGCACTGAGCTGGGACCCCTCAGCCTCTTCCAGGAGGCAGATGGGCAGTCAGCTGTTTACAAGCAGAAGCAGAAAGCCAATTCTCACAGCAAGAGGTCTTCCCAATCCTACACATGCCTGTGGGGAGGAATGTTAAGGATCAGGTATTTCCACTTCTCTTCATTTCCATTAACGAGGAATGGAGGGCAGGTCTTTCTGACCTACGTGTTGTACAAACATGGAATTGGAACTGCCTGAGTGAGAGATCCTGTAGTTAAAGACCCACACGCCTCCAGCCTGGCCCGAAAGGCTCAAGGGGATGAGGGAAGTTTCCACCCTGCTAATGAAGGGTCTCTGTAGGTTGGTTGTTGCAGTTTAGATGGTTTCTCAAATAAAGCATGTGGAAAAACAAAGTTTAGGGAAACAAAAAAAAGAGGGAGGAGTGAGGGGAGAAGGGCAAGGGAGGGAAGGAGGTAGAGAAACATGCCAAGTTTTCCTGGCCAAAAGAAAATCTTAACGGGTTTGGCTGGGGGCTTGTCCAGCCACAGCCGTGCTGTACATGTGTGGGGGGGAGAGGAGCAGCAATATGAAACACATGTCGGGATGAAAGCAGCAGGACATGGCTTGTGTTACAGCTGTCACAGTGCACGGGCCTCAGCCCGACTGCAACGCAAGAGTGCTTATGGGAGTGGGGGTACAAATAATCCAAGTTTGATACAGCAGATCCTTTCTGTAAGACAACCCCTGATCACAGAGCCTGCAGGGGGCCAGAGCAGGGTCACCCACTGGACAGCAGGGACTGTAAGGGGCTGGGAGAGAGCTGGGTGGGGAGAGCAGCACCCACCCCACACCTCCATGCGGGCTCTCAGCGCTACCCCAGGCAGCCACAGCTGACGAGGATCCAAACAGCTTCTCCTGAGGAAGCAGCTGCTGCAGCCTTCAGTTTTGAGTTCCCACACCCCAGTGGCACCTTTACTAGGATCAGACCAGCCTATTTCAAAAAAATAAAAAATGCATGTAATTCATGAGACCTCTAGGTGTGAGATCAGTCAAGGGCAGGGCACAGAGGTGGCTGTTAAAAGGTGGAGGAGTTTTCAGCACTCTCAGAGGCTCCAGATGCTGGACCTCAAACATCAACTACTGATAGATCCCACTATGTTTGTGAAGTCACTACAAGGCTTTCACAGGCACACAGATACCTCTCAGTCAGCTCCCTGGGAAATGGATATTTTGCTAATATTAGAATAGACTTTCAGGCTAGATTCAAGCATCACCAACCCTAAGAAAAGTTCTCTTGTAGAACAGCTACAGGTTTATTTTTAAAATTGACCTTTTCCTTTCATTGGATGGCTCAGTGTTTTGGTTTCCCCACTTAAAAAATTCCTAGTAGTGAGGAATTACCTCGTGGGGTTTTGTGGACGTGTTTGTGGGATGGACTGGAGAAAACTAGGGAGCTCTGTAGAGGTGCAAAGACTCCCAGCTCATGAGTGCCTCAGTGGGCACCTCTGTGACCGAAACTGCCACTGCAGGGAATTCAGTGCCTTTTTATATTAATCTAATATTGGGCTGTAGGGAAGAGAGGGAACATTTACAGTGCTGCCTCAAAACCCATCTCCAAATAGTGGGTGGTGGAGATGACAGGGTATTCCAGCCAAAGGGCTACCCAGTCAGGGCAGCTTTATAATCTGCAGGAATGTGTGGCCTCCTCTTCCAAACCAGCTGCCACAGCTTTTCTCCCATGGCATTGAGCTACAATTTACCAGTTTGGGTGTGTGCTGTTAAAGGGCTGAATTCTCTTGATACTGGAAACTATTTTCATCTGCTTGGGAATGAATTATAGGTCTGTCTGGCTCTGTGCACTCCTGTTTTAGGAAAAAAGGGCTTGTCTGCACTAAAGATTCACATGGCTGGTCAACTACAGTCATGGCAGCAAACAGTGCATTAACAATGATGAGGGAAAACCATGCACTGATAATACAACTACATTTCTATGGCCCTTTTCATCTCAGCAGCACACGAAAACTTTAGAACAATAAACAATCTTGTAGGAATTATGACACGTTATACCAAAATGCATCCACACTGTAGTCACACCTAGCAACCCAGCATTGTTTCAGAACAGGAAGCACTGCAGACCTTATCCATACAAAATCAGAAGGACATTTAAGGAACCAAGAACAAAGCTGGTACGTTTTGAAACTGGCCAAGCCTTCACATTATTTAGAAAGTGGCCAAGTACAGTCAGAACTTATTTTAGAGTTTTAGACCAGAATAAAACACATCCCCTCCCCTTTGGCTGCTCAGCACCCTCCTTCCATGAGCCTGGGCTTGACTTCTAAGATTTCCTGCCAAACAAGCCACCACAATCCATACAGGTTTCCCATCCCTGTGCAGGTCCAATTTCAACTAACTTATTTGACTTGCCTGAGTACGAACAACACAACATTTGCTTCTTCACAGCCACCGTCGTAGGAAAAAGACAAGATTGCAATGAGAATGTTGCCCTGGCATTCTACCTGATGGGCACATCAGGAAGGTTCTACTTTGTAAGATCTCTGGAGCACTCTTACTCTGGGCAATGGGCACAGTGGAGGAGATCCAACTCACCTTCACTGGGACTAGAGGCATTGGCAACTTCTTGTTCCCAAAAAATTCCCCCCTCCCAAGCTCTAACTCCATTTTTTCGTCAGTAGAACAACAAAGCCATGCAAGCACAGTAAAACCAATGGATCAGGATGATGGCAAGAGCAAGATGTGGAGCATGGCTGGGTTAGGAGCAAACAAGAGTGGAAACCACTCTTCATCTACATCATCCTAAACTTGGTGAATGAAGTGTAATAAGCAGTGAGCAAAGCAAAGGCCAGTTCAGTTTGTAACTGCAACAAAACCAGGGGCTTGTTGCCTTTCTATCTAAAGATTTCCAGGCATGTTGGAGACTTGGACACACAACAATTACCAGACAAAGCTCTGATGTGGTTCCATGTCCTCCTGTCTTGCAGAGATGAAGTCACCCAACAATGGGACGTGATGACTTACCCAAAATTGCACAACCAATGAGCATCAGTGGCAGGCCAGGGAGACTGCCTGTATTTACTAACTTCCAGTCCTGGGGCTAAACCACAAACCTAAATTCATCCTTTTACACTAAAAAAGGCTGCTCAAATACCCCCAGGGTTATGAGTAAACAAGTGTCTCACTCTCAGCAGGAAATTTCAGCTCACCCACTCCCTATAGTTCACCTCTGGATGCAGCTGTGTCCACACAGAGATCAGGACAGACCAAAAAACCCTGATCAATGAACATCCATTCCAAAAGACTCACAGCAGCCTGACTAGCTTAAGGCAGACAGAGACATGTGGGACCCCACTGTACATCATCATCCCAGAGCTCTTTTTCTTGGAAAAAGAAGCCTCCACACGCAGCCAGTTCACAGCAAAAAGAAACCTTGATGGAGGCTTTTCTCTTGAATGTCTAGATTGAGGCTTTTTAATGGCTTTATTCTCAAAAGGGCTGAGCAGCCAACTTCTTTGAGTGCTTCAGTATGGGATGAGTCCATTAAAACAACTCTGAAAGATAATTTCAGTGCTATTATGGCAATTTTCACAGCTTTATTCAGTGGGCACAGCAAGATGAATCTGCATTAGTGCTTTCTGGGAATCTAAATCTATGTAAGTCCTAAACACAGGACATGCACTTTGGTTTTACAGGGTCATGTAATCCTTGCAGCTGAGCAGCACACCTGCAGCTGTTTGCCATTGCCCTGCATCATTTCTGTGCTCTCTCCTTCCAACCAAGGCTAACAACTCATGGCACATGGCAGAACGGCCCCTTTTTTCCATCAAAACCAAATAAATCCAAATTAAATGATCTGTTTTATTCCCTCCCCTGCTGGGCCTTGTAACATGGAGGAGGGCAGAAAGGTTTGATGTCCAGTCACCCTGGCAGCACTGATTAGATGAGTTATTTCTTAAAGAACAGCCTCAACAGGAAACAGTCGAAACCATGAATTTCAGGCTGCCACCCCATCCCAGCAGGATGTTACAAACCTCCTGTCACAAGACATTGTGTTCACTTGCTTTTCTATGTGAGTTTCTTATCTTGCCTCTCCTCATCTTATTTTCACTTCATGTGAGCTCCAGCTCCAGCTGTGGAGCAGAACTTCCTGGCATCAGTCTGACAACGTTTTATGAAGACCACATTGTGGTCATTCAGGATTTCTTCCATACCATGGATGAGTTCCATCAGCTGTGCTGCCCTACAGCCAAGTCTCCTTTGCTCTGGAGTGTTCCCATTCTCAGTGGGTAAAGTTTTGGGAGAGGACAACAATGAGCAAGGAGAAATTCCCAACTGAGGAAAACACTGGCAGACAATTACGTTTGCTGCAAACCACTGAGAATCTGTGAGGTACTAACTTGGGTGGCTCTTCCCAGCTCTAAAGCAGCACTCCAGTCCTAGCAAGGAAACTGTCAGTTAAGAGCTACAACCTTGAGTTCCAAACCTCTCAAGATTTGCCTGTTTTCATAATAATCACAGTTACTGCTTCAAGTGAATATCCTGCACTACCTGGCCATGGTTGTTTCACTACTGTTGGTGACTGGGAGCTAATTTGAACACAGTATAATAAAACAAAAGGAATTAATTCTTCCTCCACTTTGTTATTTTAAGTAATGCCATCACCTTTGTGTTGTACATGAGGCAGATGGATAGGACAACTTGTTTCAGTCACAGAGCACTATCCTTATCCTTGTGCTAATCTCAAGGGTAAGGTCTTGGTTCCACTGAAATCAACAGGGAAAAAGTCACATCACAACTAGTCCTGAACAAAGGCTTTACATCACCAGTAGAATGGAACATACAGAAGTTCACGAATGTAACTGGCTTTCCTGGGGGAGTTTTACTCTTTCTTTCTTTAAGAATTATTTTATTCTTCATCCTTTTACTACGCTGCAGAAGCAGAAATCCCAAAGCAGCAAGAGCCCGTGGAAGCAGCAGAAAGTGCAGTCAAGCAGAAAAACATTTGCTTCCTCACGGGTAGGTTGGAGACTGCACCACCAACATCAGACTTTGTCCCTGATGTAGTTCAGACCAAGGTAAACGAGCAACATTCCTTGCAAGTTTTAGAATAAAAACTTCTTCACTTAGCTCCAGACCAGGTACCATGGGCAGAGGAATGTCCATGACAGAGACATTTGTCATTTTACACTGAGCACTTTGTTAATCCACATGGAGTTCCACAATCCTAATCACTAATTTTATACTGTATAACCAAACTTCACAAGCCTGGCTCTTATACTTGTTGCTGCTGGTGCAGCCCAAAGCGTGGCGTGGAAGTTTACAGCAGATTCCTTATGAGGAGAGTATCTGGACAGGCAGAAACACCTCCAAAGGGAACCAACATTTTCACAATATTAGACACAGAATTTTTTTTTTTTCCTAATTTTTTCTCCTAGAGCCAAGAACAGAAAACAAAAATCACTTCACCTCTGTCTCCTCCACCATCTCTTGGCATGGAAACAAAACTGAAAATCTGCTGACACAGAATCCTGCAGCACTAAGGATAAAGCAGCCGTTTCTGGAGCAGCTCACTTGGGGTATGCAATCAACTGGAAATACCTATTTAACCCTAGTCTCAAAAGTGACCTTTTCAGGTCAAAATACCACAGCTCTTCCTCCTTGCTAAGTTGCACGGAGATCTTTCTGTAGATGTAGATTTTCCATCCACCCCCATTTCTAGGAAACCAGCTGGTTCCGATTTTTATTCCTTAGCTTGGATTTAAAAGAACAAAGAAAACCCTTTTTGAATTGCATAAACATACAAAACTAATTTAACTTGGCACTGTAGTATTTAAGCCCAGCATGCAAAGAAACAGCCAAGGTCTCTCTGTCCTCAGTGTGTTTAGAAAAACTGAACTCCAAGCATCCATTTGTTTGAGTAACCAAACCAGATGTGCAGTAAGGAACTAGCTGGTTTATTCTGGAAGTGCTGTCTTGGTCACTTGGCTTTGTGTTATCACCAAGATCAGGGTATTAAATTGCAATGTTCAAGTCCCAAAAACCAGTGTTGACTACTACAACACACACAAGCAAGTACATTTTGATATAATGATGAAGTAAGAGTTATAATCCATTCAAGTGTTGACCTGTCCAAACACTTGTTTTAGGTGAAAATATGGATATTTCTCAACAATATCCAATTCCAGTTCCTGACTGAAGAAAAATTTGAACATCCATAGGTCTCATGCCAGCTAGTTTGTTGCAATGCCTCCCAAAATCTTGCTCATGGGGTAAAAGAACAGCAAATACTGGGGGTAAAACTGAGGCACTTAACTTTGACTAGACCAATAATATTTTCAGTAACAATAGCTCCTGAGGATCATTCTAAGAATAAAGAAGATCTAGGATTACTCAGCAGGGCAGGAGGGATTAGCTCCACAAGGGAGGTATTGCCCCAACAGTTTCAGGGGCTCATCATCAGCAGTGATGGGTGGAATCCACTGGTCAATTTATGTATTTCTCTGTGGCTTAAAAGGAAAAAAACTACCTTTAGCTGACTTTATAAATTTACATACAATTGTAAGAACGTCAAAAGCATCCCCAGTGAACACAGACCTTAACTTTTAGTATCACCATGCAGTAAAACTGGTTGATAAAACATTATTAATGGTATCGTACTGAGCTGTTGAAGTAAATGCCTTGGTTTTTGAAGAGGGTTTCTGTAGCTCAAAGTGGAGGATGCCTTCAAGGGAGTCTACTTTGTGTTACTCAGTAAAAAACAACTGAAGACTACCTACACTGGAGTTCAGCATTTGGAATTCAAGCTGGGTTAGAATTGCATTTCTTTCTGAAAGGACAAGTTAGCACAACTGGAAAAAAAAGTACTTTGATTGGGTGAAAGCCAAGGGCAGGCACTGTCCAGTTCTAACTCTAGAAATAAGTGTCCTTGTAGAAGAAACACCGTTTGGACTTTGTTAACAGTGCAGTTGACAAAAACACCCTCAAAGCTAGATTTTGAAATTAAAACAGTGCCAGAACACGTAGACAATTAATAGTCCTCCACCTTAGCTACTGGGAGCAAGGACTGAGACCAGATAAACTTGTTTTCCTTGTGATCACCAGCTGTATAAGAAGGCTGGCAGCTTCCTAGCATTAGTCAGTGAAAAGGTTTATTCTCTATTTGGTTCTTCTGCAGCATAAAGCCTGGAGAGGTTGTGACAGAATGTCTACTGAAAGCTTTCTGAAGGAAATTCAAGCCATTGGTGAGAAGCTTCTCCTTAAGCTCCAGAAACTGCCCAAGGCTGAGCCGGTGGAGATTGCCTGCTTTTGTGTGGTTCTTCTGTTTATTGGTGAGTTTATCAGTGGAGCCAAGGGCTGTCAGAATTTCTCTCCTCTTCTACAGGGGCAGCTTTCTCCACAGTCTTTTTTGGTGGGTTGGTGGTGTTGGCTATTGTTTTCCAGGCTGTGCTCTGAGGCCCGGGTTAATTTCTGGGTAATTTTTTAACACTCAGCAGGTACCTCTACATGGATGCAGAGCATGACAGGCAACAGTGCAGCTTTCCCCAAAGCTCTCATTTTAAATGTTAGTTTAACCAGCAGTGTTTAACCAACCCAGAGGTGCTGTAATGTTTTGATGCATAGGAGATAGTTTGTGACAAATGGTATTAGGGCATCTCCCTGCCACAGACGACACTTAAGAGAGACTCTGAGTGTCAGTGCTGTACTGGTTCAGTGGAACACAATATGCTTCAGATGAGACTATTTATTCTCCTCTGGCAATGGCAAGATCTCTCCTGCTGCTCTGTGTGGGGATGGCATGGAAGGAATAACAGAGAACTGCTCGATCAAGGGGGATGAAGTTTGTTTATACAAGGGGAAAACAAGCAGGAAGGAAGACAGGCCCTCCTCCTCAAAGACAGGGTTTGCTCCCGGCCAAAAGGAAGGGTGTGTATCCAGCTGGACACTCCTCCCCGGGCTGGAATTCAGAAAGTCACACCTGCTGCTTTACTGGGTTCATCCCCACAGCTGGTTCCCCACAGGTCTGGTTACCTGGCAGCCCAGGTCCAGGCTTTAAAGGAACACATGCACACACACATGGGCATGTTCACACACTCTTAGTGTTTTGCAGGATTAAACATGTCATCCTTTTCTACTCCAGATAAACTAACATATCCCTCCCAACACCAACCATCCTGGCTCGAGTAGACTAACAGTAAGGTAGCCCACTGCTTTCTGAAACAAAACCCTGCATTTGAAGGATCTTATTTTTTCAAGCTAAATACAGAAGAAAGAGTAAAGCCAACCCAGTCACAAGGCTCTATCCTAAAAAAGTATGCTGCACACACTCTTCAGAAATACAACTGCCAGTCTGAGTAACCAAACTCCCTGGAGTAGCTTTGGGGAGAGTTGCATTTTCATCCTTTCCAGGCACATAGCTCTGCTAAGGTGCTGCGTGTCAGCTCCAAAACAACAGCCCATCAGGTGGGTAAAGATAAACCCCTACATGGCTTGGTATGTAGCTCTTAAGGTCTTGAAATGCCTGGTAATGATTGTCCAGATTAAATGGATGACCAATACAAGGGAGCAGGAACTTAGGAGGAGGAAGGTGGGGATACAGGGCAAAAAAAAATTCTCAAGAAACCTCTCTTTGCTCATTTTGCTGCTCACCAAACAACTGGGAGGAGACATAGGGTTACTCTGCAGGGATTGCTCCTAGGCTATGAAGCAATAGGCTGTGTTTCTCTTTCCAGTTACTGTGCTGGTGCTCACGATCATTGCCTGCAGCTGCTGCTGCTACAGCTGCTGTGGCTGCGATGGACGCCCTGACCCCAGACACAGGAAGAGCCAAGTGCGCCCAGCGGCCCATTCATGGAAGTGACACGACCTGCTCACAAGGATACGCATGGACATCATGATGCAGTGCTATTGGAATGACTTTCCACACTAGCTCACTGAAAATGGCAATAACAATATTAATTAACATGACTCAGAGGACCAGAAATCACAGTGTAGAGTTCCTTCTCTCTGTGACAGCCACTACTGTGACCAGAAAGGTAAAGCTCCTTCACCATCACTGTCTGCCTCTGCTGGGGTGGGATGGGGTGAGGGGACATGGACACAAGTTGCTGAGAAAAGAGACAGCTTTCCCACAGCCAGCCCTGCAGCTGGGCCAGCTGAGGATGCAAAGCAGAGGACACATCCACGGCCACACGCCAGGCACTGCCTGCTCTCCTCACCAGTGGCTAATCCAGGAGGATGGTGCTGGGTGTTAGCAAAACCCTCTGACATCACTGAGAGGTCCAGATGCACGTGTTATCATGGATCAAGCCCAAAGCTGCTGCAGGAGACACCTTTAGCTGGGATATCTGCTGAAAACAACAAATTGTGGACCCTCTGATCCAGCTGTGCCAGCTGAGGCTCTGAGCACAGCTGGTAACAACTGTCCCCAGCATCATTTCACTGGTGATGCAAAGGTGTGATATCACCAAAGAACAAACCAGATCACATGGAATGCTCTTTGTAAACAGAAAGATGAAGGCAAAAGGGAAAAACTCACCAATGCTATGGCTTATTTTGATCGTTCTGCTGCTCAACATGCTCCCTCTCCACCCCCTGTGGTCCTACTCTTCTGCTTACTGCAGATGAATGGTTCTTGCAGAGCATGGGAGCTACAGGAGACGAACAAATCCCTATCCTTACTTGATGGATCTGTGTGCCTGACTCCCTGCACTGTGTGCAGTTTATTTTAGTGGACATAAACATGATGCCAGGGGTGTGTTTATGAGCACGCACAAAGGCATTTTGGAGGAGTGACACATGATGGGAACCATCACTTGAGGGTATGTGTGCAGCAGCTGACAGCGGGCACAGTGACAGAGCAGAGCCAAGAATGGGCTGTTGGGCTGAGTTAACAAGTGCAAATAAATCCCTTTTCCATGCTGCAGCCACTGTGTGTGTTTGGTTTACACTCTGGTGAACTTCCGAAAGGGATTTAGGAACGTACAGGGCTGTGGCACAGGCCACGACTTTGACAACTGGGCCAGCACAAAAAGGCCGCAATTCTGCACCAAACTCTAAGCCAGTGGTGTTTCAGCCCCAAATGTGAGACCAACCACCTTTATGAGAAGGCATAAAAAATTACATGCATATGGAAAAGTCATCTTCTGCCTCTGTATCCCAGCTAAGTGTAGAGGACTCAAAGGGATCACATATGTATATACCAAAGCCAACACCTAGCTAGGGAGAATAAGATCATCAAATTTTAACAGTGGGCTTTTAAATATTCTTTACACTTCACAAGGGACAAAAATTAAAGAAAACTCTGTAAAGAAATGTCTTTTCTCTGTTGCCTGCACCCATATTAGTAAAAGGCACATTACATCAGCTTCGTATGTATTTAATGCACTTTATTTTTTGTCAATAAACCAGATCTAGATATTTGGCATTTTGTACTGCTGCACATTGGAATATATCTGCAGCCAGCGACATAGTGAATAGCCTAAGAATTAAAAGAAAAATAAAATTCCTCAAACTACCAGTGTTACTTTTAAATTAATAAAAATAAAAAACTTTCCAGTAGAAAATGAGGATGTTCCTTAGAAAACAAATATTTGAGCCCCAACCTGGCAACTGCCAACAGCAGACTGCACTAATATGAGTTACTGTATGCACAGTTACACTGAGACTAACAAAGTGCTGGCTTTTATTAGGCTGTCCCAAAGCTTTCACTGCCAACCAACATATTAGGGGGAAATAATCTCAAGCACAGGATCAATTTACTCTAAACCTTCAGAGGTGCATCACACCAACCTCTCAGTCAGATGTGTCTGCTCATTTCACTCACAAACGAGCGGCAATCAAGGTGACATCGGGAGCCTCAGACCCTCTTCTGCAGGAGCCAGACTCAACAGATGTTTTTGTGTCTAAATTAAGTCACGAGACCTGGGGAAGAACAGAGCTCACTTTCTTTCCAAGCTTGTGCTAGACAGTGCCAGCTTCAGACAGTAACAGCATCCCACTGAGGGCTGTTTGAGCAGCACGGAGCCAGCCTGTGCTAAGCCAGGGGAAGCTCAGCAGGCTGGACACACACCAAGGACTGACAGGTTGCTGTCACTGGGAACAAGCTGCCAGGCCTTATCTCAACAGGAAAAGCCACAAATACACGTTCCCCAGTGGTGGTACAAGTTAAACCACTGACACATACCAGGCAGAGGGACAAGAGAAATGGCTCCTGTCTTATCTCGGCCACTTTAAGTTCCTGAATTAGAAACAGAATAAACACAGCACTGTTAAAGAAAGGGAAGGAGAGAAAATTAAGCAATTCTCTAAAGGATTCAGGTGGCTTTCTGGAGCAGAGGAGGAGACACCACGTAGAGGCATCCCTGGACCAATTTCTACACAATTGTCTGGACCTCACAGGCCTAATGTTCTGCTTTTTGCTGTTTTGTACCATTGCACTCAGCTGGACTATTCCTATAGCTGGGATTTAGACATGCCAGTTGCTTGCCTGGGCTGGGTGGGGTCTGCTGCTTCCTTGCATGCATTCAAGGTAGCCTGAAAGGTGCCCAGCAAGTCCCCAGCTTCTGGCAGCTCTTCAGCTTCTGCTGACTACAGACATGCTGGTCCCTGCTCAGCACTCACACAAGCTTTCATGTCTCCAATCAGTACTCAAATATAAGGACCTATAGGGAGCACTAGTAAGGATAGATCCTCTTGTTTCGAACTGCAGAGGGAGTTTCAGAGAAGCACAGAGTAAGGCAAGACTGCCTCAAACACAGCAACTGCCATACCTGTTGTGAAAGCCTGAGAGGGCCTAGAAGGAACTGCATGGGAATTCCGTTACTTCAGTTCTGATGATAAAAGTGTTGAAATAGCTTCTTTCCCTGAGGAATCTCAAAGAGCCAGCAAGGCCAGCCTCTCCAGCAGAAGTGGCTGAAGTTCTGCTGATGACTTAATGGAATAGCTTCTGTGCTGTAACATTATCCACCTGGTTTCAAAGCGATTTGCTTGGCTTGTGAAAAATAAGTTTCCTTTTACACACACACAGTCTCACACACCACACTCCTCCCTCTCCCTTCCCTCCTCTCCCAGCACCATCCCTCTGGTCTTCTCCAGTCAGGAATGTGATGGTTTTATTGCAGCTAACAGCAGTGCAATGCTCTCTAATGGGTTTATTCACCCAAACTGTCACGATGAATTTTGGACTGCAGGGCAGCCTTGTTCACAGTCTCACTTTAGGTATGGCAGGCTCCTGCTGGAGCTTACAATACAGATCCAGTCAGGATCCTCTTCTCTCCAGCAGCCTTCCCCAGACAGAGGACACAGTGGGCCTTGACAAGCACTGCACCAGGTGTGGGAGTGGACAAAGCCATAGATAAGAAGAAATGTCTGAGGAACAGCTGAATTGGGACTTTTTATTTAGTCTCAAGGCCTTTGATTTGATTAGATTAGCCACACCTTTGCAGGAAAATCAGCTGTTAATGATTTACTGCAGCCCAAACACAGTAACTTCCAGGCCACCAGTCTCCAGGAGCAGTAAGGGGTCTCTCACCACAGGCCAAGGTTTCTTGGAAGGGGTGCAGAGGAGGCAACGGAGGAAACACCTGCTACAAACACCACAGCTTCAGGTATTTATAAAATGTCATACAGCTCATATTTTGGGAGGTGAACTGCAGTTAGCAAAAGAGACAGGAACTTCCTGGGGTGTACAGTCCCACAGGATCTCTGCTTTTGGGTCTATGGAACTTGTATCTAGGCTGCCTCCTTTTTGAAGCAAGGGAATCCAGAACAACGTTCATGTCTTGAGTGCCTGTTGGTTAAAGACTGAGCACATTGACCTCCCATCATTCCAGAAAACAAACCATGAAATGAATATATTTGGCTACTGAGAAAAAACCAGAAACCTCAGCAAGTGTGAGCTTGTGCTTCTAGTCAAATTCAACCTGCTGTGGATGAAATGCTTTACAGAACTAATCATTTTTCTTAGAGTACTCAGGATACAGATGTAAGGGGCAGCAAATCAAACAAATTTTCAAAAATAACCAAGATTGTTCCTGTATTACCTCTGCATAGTCATATTTGCAATAAAGTGTGAGAAATATTCCATCCTTTCCCTTGAGAAGCAAGGAAGCTTTAGTAAAACCACAAGATGCTCACAAAGAGATGCTGGATGTTCTTGAGAAAGCTGACAGCCGAGTCATTACTCAAAGTAACCCTGAAAGATCCCAGGTTAAATTATTACCGCACCTCCTTGTGGGAGGAAGTCTCCTGTTTCTATTGCAGAGTAACCGCAACCATTACTAAAGCAAACTCCATTAGCAGGACACCCTTTTCAACATTATTAGATCATTCTAAGCCCTATGGAAGCAACAAGTTGTACATGATAATTCCTTATTGTTGGTGGTGGGGGTTTTTGCTTGTTTGTTTCTAAATAAGGGTTTATTTAATCTCTGTTATGTTCTCAGAGTTTAAGTCCTCAACTCTCTCATTTAGAGATCTTTTCAATGGTATCAAGGGAGTTCTCCCACTGAATATTTGTCTTTAGGCTGTCTATAGGCTGTATAGCTGACAGAGATGAAGGGTTCACATTGAACATGCTGGAGAGACAGCGTATTATTTAAAATACCGATAAACTACCATTAAAACAAATCTCAACTGGCAAAATCCTCCGGAGCCAGAAGCTTTCCCTCTTTGTATCTCTATAGATGTGACTGGCCAGTCAGGTGCAGGGAGGGGTTCCCTGCGGCACATCGGAGACGGCTCAAAAGAGGTTTAGGGAGCGCGAGCGACCCTGAGAGGGCAAACGGGCGTGGCACGGCAGTTTGGGCAGTTCTGGCAGTTCTGGCAGTTCTGGCACGGCAGTTGGCACCACAGTTGGTGCAAGCCGGGTTGCAGCCACCGTCCTCGTGGTGGTCTTTTTTTCTTCTTTATTTGGGGTTTTTTCTTTTTTCGTTTTTTCTTCCTTTCTTTTGCTCTTTCTTTTGCCAGCACTGGTTTTCAAACGATCAAAAGCCATTGCCAGTAAAAGTGCACTAACGCAAACAGAGCCTCCCCAGAGGGACTGTCCAGAGCCCGGGCTGCAGGAGCGTCTGAGCCTCTGAGGTAGTGCCAGAGGACAGTGAAAAAGACCCCTGCGTGCCGTGTGAGCAGGTGAATGATCTGCTCTGGCTGCTGGCACAGCTTAAGGAAGAAGGACAAAGACTAAGGAGGATGAGGGAAAGGGAAAGGGAAATAGACTGGTGGGGTTATACCCTTCCCTCCCTGAGAGAAGCCCGTCAGGAGTCAGAGGAGCCCCATGCCTCTCACCACCAGGCAGAAGGAGGACACCTCGTAGATGAGGGGGAATGGAAACTGGCTCACACTCAGGGAGGTAATAAAATTCCCTCCTGACCCTCACTGCCTTCCCAGGTGCCAATTCAGAACAGGTACAAGGCCCTGGATCCAGAGGGTCAGGCAGATGACACCGAAGATGAACTGTCTGGAGAGTGTCCCAATTACATTTTGTCTGTCAGATGGATCACTGCCTCCAGTATTAAACAGAAAAGAAGGGCAGTCGTGGTAGGTGACTCCCTTCTGAGGGGAACAGAGGGCCCTGTGTGTCGATTGGACCCATCCCACATGGAATTCTGCTGGATGTCCCACAGGGATATCACCAGGAGACTCTCTGAGATCATTCAGCCCTCTGATTATTATCCACTGCTAATTGTCCAGGCTGGCAGTGATGAGATTGACAAGAAGAGCACCAGGGTAATTAAAAAGGATTTCAGGGCTCTGGGTTGATTGGTTGATGGGGCAGGAGCGCAGGGGGTGTTCTGCTCAGTTCCTTGAGGAGCAGGGATGAATGATGAAAGGAACAGGAGAACCCACATGATCAATGAATGGCTCAAGGGCTGGTGCCACCAGTGGAATTTTGGGTTCTCTGATCACGGGGCAGCTTTTACAGCACCAGGCCTGCTAGAGCCAGATGGGCTCCATCTCTCTAACAAGGGCAACAGGATTCTAGCCCATGAGTTGGCAGGGCTGATTGAGAGGCCTTTAAACTTCGTTTTAAGGGGGAAGGGGATGCAACCAGGCTCTCCAGAAACGAGCCCAAGGGTGGTGAGCCAGGGTGGGGGTGAAGTCAGCAGCCCAGCTGAAGTGCATGTACACTAATGCACGCAGCATGGGCAACAAGCCAGAGGAGCTGGAAGCCATGGAATGCTATGACATAGTCACCATCCCAGAGATGTGTTGGGATGGGTCACATGAGTGGAGTGCTGCAATGGATGGCTACAAGCTTTACAGAAGAGACAGGCAAGGGAGGAGAGGTGGAGAGGTGGCTCTGTATATTAGGGAGGCTCTTGATGCCATGGAACTTGAGATTAATGATGGTAAGGTCGAGTGCCCATGGGTACGAAGCAGGGGGAGGGCCAACAAGGCCAACATCCTGGTGGGAGTCTGTTACAGACCACCCAGCCAGGATGAAGAGGTGGATGTATTATTCTGTAAGCAGCCGGAGGATGTTTCAAGATCGCCAGCCCTTGTTCTTGTAGGAGATTTCAACCTGCCAGGTATCTGCTGGGAACTCAGCAGAGAAAAGGCAGCCCAGGAGGTTCTTGGAGTGTATGGAGGAGAGCCTCTTGTCACAGCTGGTGAGCAAGCCTGCCAGGGGTGGGGCTCTGCCAGACCTGCTGTTCACACAGAGAGAAGGGCTGGTGGGAGATGTGGTGCTCAGAGGCCGTCTGGGGCATGGTGACCATGAAATAACAGAGTTCTCAATATTTGGTGAAACAAGGAGGGGCATCAACAAAACTTCCACACTGGACTTCTGGAGGGTGGGCTTCAGCCTATGCAAGAGGCTGATTTGGAGAGTACCTGGGGAAACAGCTCTTAAAAACAAAGGGGTCCAGGAAGGATGGACGCACTTCAAGGAAGAAATCTTGAAGGCACAGGAGCAGCCTGTCCCTGTGCGCCAGAAGACGAGCCAGCGAGGAAAACGACCAGCCTGGATGGGCAAGGAGCTTTTGAAGGAACTAAGGGGAAAAAAGAGGGTGTATCTCCTTTGGAAAGAGGGGCAGGTAACTCAGGAAATGTTGAAGGATGTTGCTAGGTCATGCAGGAGAAAAATTAGAGGCAAAAGCCCAATTAGAACTTAATCTGGCCACTTCTGTGAAGGATGATAAAAAATATTTTTATAAATACATTAATGGCAAAAGGAGGGGCAAGGACAACCTCCATTCGTAATTGGATACAGGAGGGAATATAGTAACTACAGAGGAGGAAAAGGCAGAGGTACTTAACACCTTCTTCACCTCAATTTTCAACAGGAAGACAGGTTGTCCTCAGGACAGCTGGCCTCCTGAGCTGGTAGATGGGGTCAGGGAGCAGAACTGCCCCCCTGTTACCCACGAGGAAGCAGTCAGAAGACCTGCAGAGCCCCTTAGATGCTCACAAGTCTCTCAGACCAGATGGGATTCATTCCAGGGTGCTGAGGGAGCTGGCAGATGAGCTCACCAAGCTGCTCTTCATCATTTATCACCAGCCCTGGCTCACTGGAGAGGTCCCAGAGGACTGGAGGTGCCAGTGTGACATCCATCCACAAGAAGGGCTGGAAGGAGGATCTGGGAAACTCCAGACCTGTCAGCCTGACCTCGGTCCCCAGCAGGATTATGGAACAGATCATCCTGAGTGCCACCACACGGCCCCTGCAAGATGGCCAAGGGATCAGACCCAGCCAGAGGGGGTTTAGGAGGGGCAGGTCCTGCCTGACCAACCTCATCTCCTTTTATGACCAGGTGACCTCCTGGTGGATGTGGAGAAGGCTGTGGCTGTTGTCTACCTGGACTTCAGCAAAGCCTTTGACACCGTCTCCCACAGCACAGCCCTGGAAAAGCTGCAGCCCACGGCCTGGACAGGGGCACCCTTGGCTGGGTTCAGCACTGGCTGGAGACAGAAAGGACCTGGGGGTACTGACTGACAGCAACTGAACGTGAGCCAGCAATGTGCCCAGGTGGCCAAGAAGGCCAATGGCATCCTGGCCTGGATCAGGATCAGTGTGGCCAGCAGGTGCAGGGCAGTGACTCTTCCCCTGCACTCAGCACTGGTGAGGCCACACCTCGAGTGCTGTGTCCAGTTCTGGGCCCCTCAGTTCAGGAAGGACGTTGAGATGCTCGAATGTGAGGATCAGTGGCAACAAGGCTGAAGGGTCTGGAACACAAGTCCTGTGAGGATCAGCTGAGGGAGCTGGGGCTGTTTAGCCTGGAGAAGAGGAGGCTCAAAGGAGACCTTATCACTGTTTACAACTCCCTGAAAGGAGGGTGTAGCCAGGTGGGGGTCAGGCTCTGCTCCCAGTGGCCAGTGACAAGACGAGAGGACACACTCTTAAGCTGCACCAGGGAAGTTTAGGCTGGACATTAGGAAAAAATTCTTCACTGAGTGGTTGGGCATTGGAATGGGCTGCCCAGGGAGGTGGTGGAGTCACTGCCACTGGAGGTGTTTAAAAGGGCTGGATGTGGCACTCAGGGCCATGGTCTGGTTGACAAGGTGGTGTTAGGTCATAGGTTGGACTTGATGATCTCAGAGGTCTGTTCCAACCTAGTTAATTCTGTGAGTGTGAAACTGGCCTCAGCTGTATTTCTTCTGGTTTATGCTCCCATTTCTGTGAAGGGTGACTCTCCTTTTGGAAGGGGGATGCCTGCAGGTGCAGACACCATGTACACCTGTACTGGTTTAGGGGCTGTGGCTCAGAACACAGAGGATACACCAAGACCTGACCCTGTTTTGTCTACCCCCAGCAGGCTGGAAACCGGCATGTCACCAGCACAAGAGGCATCCTCAGTTCTGGAAGACCTAAAGAAACTGATTGCAACAAGTGACTGGGCTCTTGGAGGGCTGGTGGTGATTGGCATCTTCTGTCTTGCTATTATTGCTCTCCTTTTATTTGCTGCTGTCTTTGGGTGCTGCTCATCTCCAAGGCACAAACAGGGTGGCACATAGACACCAAAGTGGGGACACAGTACTTGGTACAGCTGAGCAAGAACCAGCCCAGCTACAACCTGATTGTGTTCAGAGAAAACTTTCTCACCTTTTCTCCCTGGGTGGTTATTTCTCTCCGTGCAACTTTCCTGCATCAAGAGCAATGTCCCACTGCCAGCAAGTTGTTCTGCAGGTCACAACAAACTCAGTACATGAGGCTGTGTGGATTCAGGAACTGCGACATTTGCCAAATACCAAATTCAACTCATCTCTGATTTTCATCTTTCAAGCAAAACCACCAATTAGAGGTGGCAAATGGTCAGCCGCCACCTAAAACTGATAAAGGTGTCTTCTGCTGCTGCAGCTACGTGGGTTGGGGGTTTTTTTTCATCTTGCAAAAGAGCAGTAGGAGTGTCTGACCACTGAAAGTTCTGTCTAAACCCGCTCTCTCAAAGCAGCTTATACCATTGTTCTCCTGTCATACTCAGACAATAGCCTAAGTATACTATGCAAAAACCTGCTTGCCGGTACACAGTCTGTCTTTATTTGTTCTTGTTTGTAACCTTGCAAGGTCAGTTTCAGGTTTGCTTTCACTGTTTGGATAGTGAGTAGAACTGTATTAATTCAATATGTAAAAAAGAAATACAACGTGGCAGTCCTGTCCACAGCACCTCAGTCTCCTGCAGAGTTATCAGCAGGGAAGCCAGGCAGTGGTGCTGCAATATGCGGCTCTGGGATGCATATGGCATGTTAGACAGCAGGAAGAATGTACCAAGCTGGGGGAGGGAAGAAAAAGTCTAGGAGATGCGATTTCTAATTAGGTCAGTGATATTCCCTTACTCTGGCACAAGTTGCCCAGAAATGTTATGGATGCCTCATCCCTGAAAGGCCAGGTTGGATGGGGCTTGGAGCAACTTTCTCTAGTGGAAAGTGTCCCTGTCCATGGCAGGGGGTTGAAATAGGTGGTCTTTAAAGTCCCTTCCAACCCAAACCATTCTATGATTATACAAAACCCAGCCACAAATAGCCATCTGGCCACTCACTGTGGGCTGGGAACAGACACCAGAAGGAGCAGAGCTGCTTAGACAAGTGCATCAAATTCACACAGCAAAAGCCTCCTGGTAGCTACTTCACAGCATCACCATGATTTTGGGCAGAGAAGTGCTCCTTCAAGTGCCCCAGGACTCAGTGTTGTGCCACACTTCAGTACTAGCAAGGCTATCCCATAAACCCAGGATTTTTTACCAAACATGACTACAAGGAGAGAACACGCTCACCAAGGCATCAGAAAACAAGCATGTGTTACATTCATGCAGAAAAAGTTGTCCTAGACCCAGGTATGAAAAATGAAACAAAATGAAGAACTTGTAAGCAAGACAAACAAAGACCATTTTCAGTTAGTGAACACATACTGCTCTCTTCCTGGAAAAATTATACCTTTGATGTTTTATCCAGCATAGAACAACAATTAGTACAATTACAGCATACAAGGCATGAACTAAACCTGAACAATGCATGTTGTGGTTGCTAGTCTGCATTTAGATTGGGCACATCCATAATTTGAGCCTGTTTCTGAAACATTCTAAGCACCATCAGCTCCTTCTAAGGTCAGTGAGAATCACAGACACTCAGTACTTTGCAGAGTGGAGACACTTAGATTTACAGAAACATTAAATCTAAATGCTTCCATCTCATGGCTCTCTGTCCCCTTAGGTGATGTAGTGAAGGAGCAGAGAGTCAAAGCAAAAGCAAATGCAACTAAGTCAACCATCATCAAAGACAGAACAATGTAAAATACATCACCAGATAAGTTATAGTTTAACATCCCCATGTCAGCTGGTCAGGCTCCAAGATCAACATCTCAGTTAACTCAGACGTGGGAGTGATGAGAGATTTCTCAGGGACACATGCAGGATCTCAGCCATAACAGTTTCTTGGCAGGGACAGGGCATGGTTTCCCCAACATTAACACTCGAGTTTGAAAGAAGTGCACTCACCCCAGCTCCTCACAGAAGTTCACAATGGCATCAAAAGCTGTCAGCACAGCTTTGTCAGATTCTTTTAAGGTGCCTTTTTTTTCCTGCAAGTAGATAGGACAGGACTATAGTCTTCAGTTTAAATATATACAAATAAAGTAATCTAGCAATGACCAACTCCAGCCCTTCTGAGCAATATGGCAAACAGGTACAGACACCTCCCTGTCTCTGCTCCAACTTCTGCTCACCCATCTCTATCTAGAGCTGGCTCTGGCAGCCCTTCCCTTTCCTGCTTCCCTTCCTTTTCTTTGAAACAGGGCTCCAGACAGCTCTAGGCTCAGAAAGCCTCATTTCACCTGTGCCTATTCAGAGGTTACTGCAGGCAAACCAGACCAGGGTCAAGGCAGGGTATCCAGGCAGGTGGGCACTACTCTGCAGCTCTCACCTGGATGTTAGAGAGCTCCTTCTTAATCAGGAAGCTGACTTGATCCCGGTCATTCCTGGAGTAATAGAGGCGGCAGCAGGATGGTTTCCCATCTCTCCCAGCTCTGCCAGACTCTTGGTAATATCCAGCCATTGACTTGGCAATATTCCAGTGGGCAACAAATCTGTATGTGATAAAATAGGAAACATGAAGCTCCAGGTTTCTCAGAGCACACGATTGTGGCGTCTGTGGACATCAAAAACAGTAAAAAATGGGGCAGGAAAGACATAAAGGAGGATTGAGCACAGCAAGGGATTTTACAAATTGATGTTCAAGTCCTCTTAGCACATGAGACTCATGGAAAGCAGCAGAGCTGCAGGAAAACAAATGCACCTGGACAAGATGTGAGCAGGATGCCACTGCAAATGGATGGAAAAAGTGAGCACATGAATATCCCAAACGTGTGTGCAACTGTACAGCTCTGAAGATGAGAATAAGAACACTGAATTAAGGAGTTTGGGAGATTTTACCATAAAATACAGCATTACTAAAAAAGTCGTATTTATTTCATGGGACACAATTGCACCATTAAAAAGAACGTTTTTAAATACTCCATTTTTAAAAAGACACTCTTTGCCAAAGTCTCCATGGGAAACTCCATCTCACTGTGCTCACTTGCAGATGAAGGCACCCTTCTCCACCAGCAAATGTGACTATAGAATCATTACTAAATTTTATGTAATCTCTGAAGGAAGGTTTTCAACACAGCACTGCAAGACTGCTTTAAACCTGCTTGTACCTGACTATTCAGCAATTCAGCTTATACCTGTTTTGAGAGGATTTGACAATACAGTAATGCTGCCAATGTTTTTGTCTGCCTCAAAGCCAGCATGACCCAAGGGCAGGTATGATGCATATGGGTGTAGCTAAAGATTAAATGACAAAAGCAAGCAAACGTGTTTCTTCAAACACAAATACCCCAGGAACAGGCCAAGCAGGAACCATCAGGGTCCTACACATTTAAACTCCATCAGGAAGTTTACTGAAGAAATTGATAAATAATCTTAAGCAAAACTGAATTAACAGTGAAGAGAGAGGAGCAGATTCCATCAGAAAAAAGAGACACCACCTCTGTTTTCCCTTTTGTCCAGAAGAGTCATCTCCAGAAGTTGTCAGACCTGATCTTGTTTGGTAACATATGCATGAATACTCAGAAATCTGCCAACAGAGCAAAGGCTAAGCAGCAGTGCCTTCTTAAGTAGGCTTGGGTACTGTAAATTTTTTTCCTGTAAATTTTTTTTTTTTAAATCCTGTAAAGAGTCATTTTACCTCCATTCCTTGGAAACCAACCAGATCACAAGCACATTTCACCTATATTTCACTCAGTCAGCCCTATGCATTTCAGTTACTCTTTGTCTTTTTTAATTACTACTGGACAGGGCAGAGTGGCTTCAGCAGGTCATGAATTCCTGTCCTAGGAGACTTCTCATTTGTCCTTGGGAAAGATGCACCAAGGAGTAAAGCAGTCTGTCACTGTTAGGATCCTGTTTGCTGGCAGCACAGGGACACAGGCAGAGGCATGGCACAGTTGTGAACTGATGGGATTGGCTCAGTGATATCCTGCCCCTCTCCCACAGTGTTCAGATCAACTTCTATATGTGGATTTTAGAGTAACTATCAGGCCTGCTGTGGGGTTAGTCTGAGCTGCACCTGAATTATCCCTCTAGTAAGTGATGACAATAACTCAGCACAGCCCTAGTGCAGGGCAGGAACTCTAACACAGAGCCCCTCTGGTGACAGCAATCTGAGAGGAACAGCAATGGAAACCATGTGCAAAGTTTCTGTCCTTGGACTACAGCTGTATTTTTATATGGTTACTTCCATATGTGAAGGGCTATATTTTCCCCATTGCATTGCAAGAGATCTCCAAAAAAAGCTGGCTCTGACTATTTTAATAGAGGGTGGTTGAATTATTTTAGGTGCAGATTTTCTTTCCACTGCTTTTTATCAGCAACTATTGCAGTAAGAGAAGTGAGAGACAGCTGTAATTGCAGTGAGATGGTTCTTTCTGAAGCCCTGGAGGGTGTGGCAGAAAAGCATTCCTCCAGTTTTCTTGATTTTGAGGATGACTGGCAAAGAGGAGCTCTGCTGCCTTGCATTTCAAGTTTTTACAAAGCCCTTCCATGTTTGGTTTTGCTGCTTCTAAGACAAAAAACCTCCAGCACTGGTTTTGTTGGTTTTAGCAAGTATTCATCAGGCACTTGAGTCAGGTGTATCAGGTAATAGACTGAGACTTTTCCTTCCCACTGCTCAGGTTTGTCTCTGGTGGTGCACAACACTCAGCCTCACACACCTGACGTTTGCCTTGTCTACTCCCATTCCAAAACTGATGGTTGCAACAATAACAGGGATCTTCTCCTCCATCCATTCATTCTGGACTGAAGTCCTGTCAGCTGCCTTGAGTCCTGGGAAGGAAAAGAGAGGAAAGGAAACAACACCACAAAAAAAAAAGAAAGAAGAAAAGAAATAAGAGGATTTTCTTCCTCCTCCATTCCCCCATCGCAGGCCAACTCCCTCACTAAAACTGACCGATGCACACCCTCCTCTATTCCCGTGTTTAAACTGGCCTGTGACCAAGCAGAAGTCAGCAGCAGCTGCTTCTATTCCAAAGAGAAAAATCTAGCTCCCCCCTGGGATAAAAGCAGTTGTTATATTCAGGCCATGCAAGATCCAACAAAATCAACAATTCTGGAGAGAAGGGAATGCCTTCCTGGTGAAGGCTCTGCACTCGCCTCACAGACCTGACACGTGAGCATCACACAAGTGCAGACCATGCCTGGAAAGCTCTTTTCTAGGCAGCCCCAACCTAAGCCCTAGAGGTGGCACAGCTGAGTTCTCCCTGCTATTGAGAGATGCAGACTGCAGTACCTGCATGGTAGGCCTTGGCTTTCAGCCCTCTGTAGCTCAGCTCAATGGCCAGCTGGTCACACACATCCCTCATCCTGCAGTACACGATGCCACAGCCGGAGTACACCTGGGAGCCGGAGACAAAGTCCAGGACACGGCCTGAAGTCAACCAACAGAGCTGCAAATACAGCCCCCTCATCCTCTCCCAGCAGACACGAGGCAAGAAGCATCTCACAAATACACTCAGGTGCAGAGGTTACAGCTGAGCTGCTGAGAGTTATTTTGGGAATTAGTGTTGGAGCACGGAATTCAACACACTTTAAATGCTTCTGTTCAACCTCACTACACCAGAAGAGCAGAACACAAACATAAAATAATCACCCAGGATGTGACAAACTAAGTCTTGTCCCATATTCCTAATAAATTTTCTTTTAGACTAACCCCGTTCTGAGGACACCTCTGAAAGGAACACAGACTTCACATTTTTGTGTTTTAGAGGAACTAAAAAACATACATGCACACTTTTAGAGGATTTAGAAAATATACATGTACACTTTCCTTCCTGGGACCTCCTCCTTCCTTCACAGGAAGAGTGACTGGGCATTAGAATGGGCTGCCCAGGGAGGTGGTGGAGTCACCATTCCTGGAGGTGTTTAAAAAAAGGTCGGATGTGGCACTCAGTGCCATGGTCTGGTTGATAAGGTGGTGTTAGGTCATAGGTTGGACTCGATGATCTCAAAGGTCTTTTCCAATCTGTTAATTCTGTGATTCTGTGATTCCCTGCTACAGACCTGTCAGAGCCATACCAACCCCTGGAAGGTCAGGGACCATTAAGGTAGATTTTGTCCAGTTTAGCCTTCTCCTCTAAAGGTAAAACCTACCCCAGCTGTGTCCTTCACTTCAAGCGCCTTCAGACAGAAATCCTTCAAGTTGGCATAGGGATCAGTCAGGAGCTCTTTGAACTGCACATCGTAGAACAAGTTAGATCTGAAACAAGGAGTCTTAAACGTGGAAAGTGGCTGCTTCAGCTTGAGTGCTGCCACCACGTCGTCCTGGACCTGCTTGGTGGCAGTGGCAGTCAGGGCCACGCAGGGGGTGTGGGGGATGCGGGTGCGCAGAGTGCCCAGGCGCAGGTAGTCGGGTCGGAAGTCGTGGCCCCACTGGGAAACACAGTGGGCTTCATCAATGACCAGGTAGGACAGCAGATTTCGGGACACCAGGGAGTTCAGTACCGGCTGGAAGGAAGAGGCAGCTGCCATCTCTGGAGTGATGTACAGGAGTTTCACTCGGGGCTTCTCGCTCGCCAAGTCAGCCAGGATGGTGTTCTTCTCCTGGGCAGACAGCTTGGAGTTCAGAGAGCAGGCTTTGATCTTCAGAGCCAGCAGGTGATCCACTTGATCCTAGAGTAAATACAACATTGAAATGAAATTAAAATCAAATGGAAATAAAGAAAGTCACCAGCACCAAGAAAGATTACTGGGGAGATCCAGGTGAGGCTCCGGCTTCCACCTCCAGGATCAAGTCTCAGGACAACACACACCTAAAGTCCTGTTATTTGTAACTTCCACTCTAGATGCCTTGTTCTTCACCTGTGAGCTCTGTCCAGCTCTGACATCCAACTGCATTTGTGCATCCACTTTAAGACAGTCTTTTTGCTGCTGGGGAACACCAGCAGGGATCTGTGCAAAATAACTCATCACAGACACCCTGAACTGAAAAAGCCACCAACACATCTCAGTATTTACACTATGGAGATGTCACAGATGGAAAATGAACACTCCCACTCTGCAAGAATAGGGTGCATTTCATTACAAAGTAACTGAAGGATGTTCTAACACAACTGAGACAGGACAAAACACAAGGATCATGCAAATCACCATGGCAGCAGAACCAGAAGCCTGGATGAGAATCATGTCATGAAAACCAAGAAGAAAATGTGCCATCACATCCAGATGGACACTGGGAGTACAAACTCACCTCCCTATCCCCACAACAAGCTGTTCACTTGCACTTGACTAGCACCTAATATTTCAGGATATGAATAAGCCTGAAAAACAGATAGCTCATTATTTCACTAAATATCTGGTTTCAGTCATTGATTTAATATCCACTGTTTTCTGTTCTTGAAGTCACCCCTCAGCCTTCCCTATAATGAACTATACAGACTGAACTCTACATTTGGCTACACTGAAATGCATCACATCACCTCTTCTCAGGGCTTGATGTGAGGACTCTGAAGGTTCACTCCAGCTCTTTTTCCTAAGGCTTACTGAGCCCATCTCAACTTATTTGTAACTCTCTTATCAGTGGCATTTCTTAGCCCCCATTTCACTAATACTGGCCATGCTGGAGTTGAATCAGAAATCCTCACACTAGGAACAAATTCACTCTTTATAACATCTGAGATTTATCACCAAGCCTGCTTTAGTTCTTAATGTGCATTACAGTGAGACTGTAAAGCAGTTAAAATAATTCCACAAATAGCAATCCCACAAACCAGCAGCCTGCAGCACCAGATGTCATACACCATCAGATGGTCTACACAAGTCTAAGCAATGCTACAGCTGCTCTTACAGGGAATTGTTTCTCCCAACAAGTGATGAAACAGTAGAAAAGGCAAAATACAGGAAAAAAAAAATCTCACAAATAAACGTGCTCATGGAGCTGCTCTGTTAAACCAGCTTCTTCCCATGACAGACTGACTGCAACCAAAAGACATTTTGATGCAGAACAAATTGTGCCTTCAAAGGCAACTTCATAATTCTGGGAGTTATTATTTTATAGGTAAAGTCGCAGGGTTTTTTCTGGGGAAGGATCCATCTTTTGGTCCATTTGAGTTACTCTGCTTTGCTGCTTCTGTCTGGAGAATCTCCAGGAAGGCCCAGTTATAAAAACCATCAGGTTAAAAGAAAAAACCCATCCTTTTAGAGAAATGCAAAGTATCATAGCAGAGATACTCTGTTGTCCTCACCTATCCCAGGGTAAGGAAAGACACCAAGAGAATCCAGAGGCAGGCCAACAGCAGAGACTTGTGGGCAGAAAGACAAGAGGCTCTGTGCCTCCAGGGTCTCCCGACCCATTCCCTGACTGCTATTCCACAGCTAACAGGAGACAGTTACCTGAATCAGTGCAATCAGAGGTGAAATGACAATGGTGATGCCCACTGCCAGAACTGCAGGAAGCTGGTAGCACAAGGATTTCCCTGCCCCTGTGGGCATGCACACAAAGACATCCTTCTCGCCTGCAAAAACAACAGAAGAAAGCTCAAGGCCACTGAGTGGTGGTGAGTTCCCAGGGCTCAGTCTGGAGGGCAGAAACTGCACATGTGTGCATGTACCAGGTGGCATACCAACAAAATACTTCATTTTAGGTTCTAAAAGCACAGCAATAGTTTGCATGCCTGAAATGGTTTCCTTCAAAGAATCTCTGATTGCTTTGTAAACATTTAGAGGCAGCCATACAAAAGTACCAGAAGATATACAGAAACCAAGATAAAGAGAAGTTATTCATGATAAATCTCCTCCAGAAAAGCTGCTTTCACTGATTTTACAGGCCTCCAGTTACCAAATTACCAACCCCATGACAGATCTTTACCACCTCCTCTTAAAGCTTATCCCAGAAAGGTCCCCTGTATGAAATAGGGGCTGGAAATCTCAACCATGTTGATAATATCATGCAGTGGTGACTGTTACCCCACTAACCAGGATCCAGTTCAAGCCAGGGATGTGCCAGTGACACCATGTTAACAGGCAGAGCCACCCTTCACACACAACCCCACTTTTGGCAGGTCTGTTGTCAACAGCGAGTGGTGATGGATGGAAACTGGAATCATATCCTGAGCTGGGCACTGTTCTGAGTCACACTGAGAGAGCTGCTGGGGGAGCTGGCAGCTTGTTTGTGTGAGCTGCCTGTCCCACCACCAGCAGGGTGTTGGGGTGTGTGTCAACACCAGCACAAAAGTGTTTCTGATAATATGGCCCCATAATTCTGATTGTATCAACTATGCCAAGAAATCAAGTATTTTACTGGTATTCTCTGACACAAGGGCAGTTTTACTCTGAAAATGTATAAATGCTAACAGTTTTGACATCATCTGACCACAAACACACCGCTGCAGGTGTGAGGAGACATCCAGAGGAGATACCAATGATGCTGCACTTTAACATTTCCCATTTCCTGGTTGATGCAATGGGAGATACCAATGATGCTGCACTTTAACATTTCCCATTTCCTGGTTGATGCAATGGTGGTGTTACAAAACAAATGAAAGGAGAATATGCAGAGCTTGTGTGCAGCACGTGCTCCTGGGCCACCAAAACCAGCTCAGGGCAATGGAGGGCCGGGTGGTCCTTCTTAGTCCAGGTGATGTCTCCTCAGAGCAGCCACAGTACCAACTCCTACAGTGTCACCCCTACAGGAAGACGGACACCCAGCCCTGTTCCACATCTTCCCGCTGCTGAGCCTCACCTCTCGCCACAGTCATGGTTGCACTTTCCTGCAGAGCAGTCTTGAAGGACTCGAACCCGAAGACCTTCTGCAGTGTTTTCCGGACCCTGCCCTCCAGGCCCGGGGGAGCCTTCCCGCTCATCCTAAGGATGCTGCGAATGGTGACAGGAACCTGAGCTAGACATGAACGCTGCCACCCTCGTCTGCCCCCGTCCAACTGCCACCTGCACAACCTCCCTCACGGCTGCCCTGCCACACTCCCCCCATCAGAGGAATGCTTATCCAAACCCCCTCACTGCAGAGGGCCCCAGTATCGTTTACTCCGGGTCACCCCCTCCCCATGGGGCACAGCAGAGCGGGGGTCACAGCGGAGTGGGAACTCGCTGCCCCTCAAACCCGCCAGCACCCGACATGGAGGGGACTTAGATTGGAAACGGCTCCTTCTCACCCACCCCCCCTTCCCAGGGGCCTGTGTCCTCCCGCTCCGCCATGTCCCACGTCCCGTGTCCCACCTCCGCCCGGTCCCGGCCCCTACCCTCCCGCACTCCCGCTGGACCCGGCAGGTGCTGTCGCGACGCCATAAAATGACGTCAGAAGCTTCATTAAAGGGCCATATCCCACAGTAAACCAGCCCGCGCACTTCTTATCCCCTCTGTCTTCCCCGTAGACACCTCGCTGAGGGTTTTCTCCTCCGAGCGTGACCCCGCTGAGGGGTTCTTCCTCTGGCCACGAGGGCGGCACTCTCCCGGTGCACCGTGAGGCCATTGAGGGCGGAAGAAGGGAAGCGTTGCCATGGTGACTGCACCGCTCGCGTCATCCCTGCGCGCCGGAACTGCGCCGCGGAGGGGGCGGAAGATGGCGGCGGCGAAGCGCAGCGTTCTCTCCTCGTTGGCCGTTTACGCCGAGGACTCGGACCCGGAGTCGGACAGCGAGGCCGGGACGGCGGGGAGCGATGGGGGAGCGCCCACGGGTGAGGACGGACAGGGGGCTGGGGTAGGCGGCGGGCCGAGGCGCCAAGGTTCCCCCGCGTGGCCCGCGCCGGCCTGGCACCTTCTCCGCTGTGAGGGGAAGGCCCCGCTCGCTGCCACCTGCCCTTTCCTCACAGTTTTCCTTTTCTCTTTCTCCTCAGGAGAGAAAGGAGGCTTGGTCTCGGTTGGGTACGGAGAAGACGACTTTACCCGCCTGGATGGGGACGAGGAAGGGTACGAAGAGGAGGATGATGAGAACAGCAGGCAGTCAGTAAGTACCTCCCTGCTCCGAGAGCTTGCCGTGACCTCTTGCACACGTTGCAGAGGTTCTTCTTTCTCAAAAAAAGCCCCGAGTAGTGACTCATGATGGAACACGGAATATCTGATTCATGGTGCGGGTTTCAGCACTTTCCAAATACTCCTGTTCACGTTGTTTTCAAGTGGAAAGCATTTCTCTTGAAACCCAGCAGCAGCTTGGCACAGCTCGTGTTGCTCGCTACTGTGTTGGTGTTGTTTGACTCTTCTATGGGGAAAAGACAGTTACAGCCACACCAAATAAAAATTTGTTAGGGATAGCTGACGTATAAGAACCTTGTAAGAGGACCACACCGTCAGCTGGTGGATTAAAAAGAATAAATTTCCTTGCTGTCTTAAATTATTCTTTTGTAACTCAGTCCACTCACTACATCAGGTTACCTTGATGTAACAGTGTCCTGTCTAGATGTGGGTGGCCTTTGTGTGTCACAGGTGCATGGCTTGTGTCTCTCATCACCTGAGTACTGAGATAACAACATGTGGTGAGACAGGGCATGGAGCTCAGAGCCTGTGAGTGCAGCTGCATCACACAGAAGGATGTGTCATTATGTCTGTGGCTGGGGGAGTGAAACAAGGAGTCTGGTGGGGAGAGGGAGAGGTTCTTTTCTCCTTTCTTTGTCATCAACCTTTTGCTTACCACTACAAGTGTTACCTTGTCCCTGTTCTATTTCTTTACCACATAGCCAAAAAACCAGGGCTATTCCTGTAACCTTTCCTCACTGCAGTTCACTTTGTGTGTGTTACATCAGTCTCTTAGGAGACACTCACTGTTTCTGCCATCTGTCTGCCCAAGTAGCAGCCAAGAAATTTCTCAGTTCTTGCTTTTAGTTCTGTTCTGTTGCTCCTGGCATTTGTCTTAGCACAGCAGTGAAGCTTCTTTACTGCTTCAGTGATTCTTCTTTGTATAACCAACACTTCTGGACTCTGTTTCAGTGAGATGCCTTTAGTTCAAAGAAATCCCTAAGTGTGATCCAGCTGCTTGCCAAGGTCAGCTGTGTTTAGTTGGCATTGGAAATGGGTTGTAAATGGAGTAGCTTTATTGCATACTCAGTTTTTAGTGCAGATTGCAGCTGTCCTTCATCAGCTGCTGTCCAGGTAATGACAGTCAGTCACTGTGGGGTCAGCCAGTGATCTTGCATAGATTTGTGGTTACACAGATTTGGGCACTGGTGTCTCCAGTTTTTTTGCATTAAGTATTCTCTGAGCAGAATTGAAAACTTCCTTGTCATTGCTTGTGCTGGTAGCTCGTATGGGTTATGAGTTGTTTGTAGAAAGCAGGATGAGTTGGACTCAGGTTGTCCTGGGCTTTGCTCTGTTCAACTCGGGGTATTTTATCTACCTTAACAGTGACTGAAAAGCCTCTGTTTTTTTCAAAGGCAGTTCTCAGTAATGCAGCATTGTTTGTTAATGTTGTTTCAGTGGTATTCCGTGCTAGGTTAGGAGTTTTTGAGAGCTGTTTCAGTTACTTTCTGCAGCATCAATAATTCCACCCATTATTGCTTTGGTAAAAATCACTTTTATCTATTTAATGTAGACTGTGAAGGGGAGAGAGAAATCTTATTTGTGATAAACACCAAGTTACTTGGTTCTTATCTAGTTATAAACTCACTGTAAATAACCTTTGACAGTTAGGACAGAATTATTGTCAGATGTGCATCTTTCAGAAGGGGAGGCTGGAGAGTAGCCAGAGAGGAGTTTGATGTCTCACATCTATGGGAGAGGCATCTTAATTCAGGCAATTAAAACTTACTGGCATTATTGTGTGGTCAGTCTCTAGCCTGCCTTGTCAGAACGTGCTCATGTGCCAATAGTCTGAAGTGGGCAATTCCTTGTACACTCTTCTTTTCAGTTCAAGTGTCCTATCACTTCTTCCTTTGTTTTCCTTTATGAAACACCAAGTTCTTGTCTGGGGGCCAACGTTGAAATTTGTGAAAAAGTTTGGAAGAAAAACCATTTTGCTGAGTTGTGTGAGCATAAAAAAACACTTTCTGCTCCTCAAACTTGTTTTGAACCCAGGGTATGTATTTATGTCTAGAAACAGGAGTACCTGGAGGATCTCCAGGGAGGGGACAGGAGGTTTATCTGCCAGCAGGGACCAAAGCTGGAGCTTCCTTCTCACATGGTGTGGATTTTCACACAATGCTGTGTTCAGTATTTTAGGCTCTCACAGGGAGGAAGTTTTCACCGTTCTTTGCTTTATTTCTGGCTCATAAAAAAATCTGAAAAAATGGAGACTGTTACCTGCAATTTGTCAGCGTTCTCTTCTGTGGAGGTTCACATCATCTGCAAGCGAGCCACGAGAGCTCTGCACCAACAAGAAAGTTGTGTCTGCTGGATCACTGGATCCTTGGAACCTGGTGCTAGGCCAGACCCTCTCCAAGCCTGCATGTCTGGTTTGGTGGCAGGCCAGCTGTGTGTCCTGTGTGTGTTGCTGATGCTTGGGAGTATCACAGGTCTTGCAAATGCTGCTTTTTCTGTGGGTGCTGCTGAACAGAGGCACCACAACCAGCCCACCTGCCAACTGGGAGGGACACTTATCAAAGGAGAAATGCTTTTTTCCCCAGTTCTGCTGCTTCTTGTTGTCTAGTTCTGAGCATTCCAGAGCTGCATGAGTTTTGCAGGGGACAACTGCTACTGAGTGATGCTTTTGCCTACAAACACCCCCAGAACCAACCAAACACTTCTTCCCCTGACTGTAGGACTTGTTTTCTGATTATGAGTGGGTGGGGCAAAGGGTCTTTGGGACCCGTGGAAAGGGTCTTGGACTGCTGCTGGGCAGCTGAGTGCCCTTTGCTGTAAGTGCAGTTACTTGCCAGGCCTGCTCTTTAAGCTTAATCCTGTAAATTCTTGTCTTGTAGGAAGATGACGATTCAGAGACTGAAAAACCTGAGGCTGGTGACCTAAAGGTATTTGAAAGTGTGGTCTGGTGGTGGGGGGGAAGTTCAGTACAAGAGAAATAAGTTTTAACGGCATGGCTCGGTGTTCATTTGTGATCTTCTGTAGTTAGTTCCACACCTTGCTTTTGTAGCTTTAACCTGTTTTTTTTTACTTTAGTTCTGGTTTTGCCAAAGGCAGTTAACAGACTACAGACTGACTCACAGTCAAGGTCTGTGTTCATGAATTCAGTCATGTGAATTAGGTCTGAGATGGGTTTTCTGACAGCATCTCACCTATTTTGCAGTGATGTGGTAGGTGCAGCATTCAGTACAGAATTCTGTTATGACCAGTGTTAGTTGGAACAATTTTTTCATTTAGAACAACTTAATGAATAAATAATCCTGTGCTCTTAGAGGCCGTGAAACATGTCAAAATCAATTCAGGTGTCTCCAGCTCTGCCCTTCTGAATGAAGCAGTTTTGTAAAGGTTGTGTATAATTTTAAAAAGTGAAATAAGATCCCCAGATAATAGCTATCACAAATAGTTGAAATCATATTTATCTTAGGATTACACCTTGTTTCTGCTGAACAGCAGGTGCTTAACAGCACACAGTAACATGGATCAAGCTAAAAGCTGGAAAACAAAAGACCAAATCCATTTGAAACTTTATAGACAACTGTGCTTGAATTTTTACACTAGTTCAATACAAGCAGTCCTGTTAATCAGGGATACTGAGTGATTAATAATTGCAAGGGCATTTATTTTATCCAGCAGCTTCCTCAAGAATGCAGACAGTCCTGAACTCTGCTAGGAAAGCCAGAGGATTGTGCTGCAAAGTAAAATTCTGTAGAGCATTTGATTTACCCCAGGGCTTTGATAGGTTTAAATGAAGGCACATTAATGTGTTTAGCTATTCTGCTTGAATTTTATAGCAGCACCTTATTCTAGGTCTCACAATATTCTGATGGGTTTATAGTGATGCACAGTTGAAAATCTTGGCAGCTGGTAAAGTCTCAGTGGTGAAATGGCATTTAGGCACTTGGAAATTGAATGTTTTGTCTCCTTTCCTTGTTGCAAAAAAAATTGTTTTGATAGGAAAAGAGAATCTCTCACTTTTATCCTTTTTCTACTACATTTTTGCACTTGTAAACATGCCCTTGTAAACAAAAGATGTTTCTGTATAAACAGCTGGATTCGAATGTGTACTGTGAAAGAAAAATACGGGTTTTCCTTAAAAGATACATTTAGTGTAAATCACCACAACCTCTGTAGCAGGGCCCTGTTGCAAGTGTGTGCATTTCTGTCTTCCCTAAAAGGGCTGTGGGACTTCAGGGCAATGGAGCATAGGTCTGGCAGGGAGAAAGAACAAAATTAGACTACAGAAGCTCTTGTCTGAGTAATGATGCAGTACAGAAATCTTACTTGTGTGGCTGCTGCTTTAATATGCTGCTGACATTTCATGTTGGCTTGTTTAAAAAGCTTCTTGGTTTCAGTGAGTTCTGTGTGCTGCTGTCCAGGTGCATTTTATGCTTTTGAAGAAGAGCCACATGTGGCCACGGAGCAGCATTTCAGCTTCAGTGAGGAAGCAAAGAAACACGGAATGTATTAAAAATAAAAAGCATTTGGTATTTTGGTAGACTCTGCAATAGTAACTCTTCAAGAACTGAAAATGTAAATTAAAGAAAATAAAAAGAAAGGTAAAATGTGATTCCTGCCATCCTAGTGTGGCAGGAAAGGTGAGGATTTGAGAAGAGTAGCAGGGAGGCAAAGCTGAACTGAGTCTGAAACTCATCAGTTTCAGACTTCTGTGTCATCCTTAAGAGATGTCTTCTAACAGGTAAGAAAGGGAATTGTCTCCTCTGGCCTTTTGGGGTTTTTTTGAATACTAAATCGTCGCTAAAGATGCAGCTGGCACTGGGAGAGGTGGGACTGTGGAGACAGCCCCGTGCTGTGCTGGAGTGTGGCTGTGAGGGCACTGCTGGAGTTGCACCAGCCATGCTGTTAAGAAATTCCCTTGAGATGGGGCTAGATGGAACATGACTAAAAGTATTTTTACTTGGAGCAGTTGCAAATGTTTCCTCTCCCCTTCTTCCACCAAGTGGCAGTGTTCTCCTTGATCCTCCTCATTGCTTGGAGCTTGCAATGTCTGTGACAACTCACAAGTGGAGTAGTTACTGGAAATCCAAAGAAGGGAGTACCTTGGTAAAACTTGCTAATGCTTTTGGGTAACTTTATTTTGTTTTCCCTACAGAGTGCTGTAGTTGTGCCTGCTCAGTTTCATGGAGACATCAGAGACCTGGAAACATGTTTAAATAGATGGCCCAGGCTCTTTATATATGGCTAGGGCTTTTCCAGGGTCTGAATGCGACCACAGGCAGAAAGTAAACCCTTTAAAATGCATGAATGAAAAAAAAAATTGCAATTAATCAGTCAATTATAATAATTTCAAGCTCTGAAAAAAAAAATATATATATAAAAATAACTTTTTTTTTTTTGCTGGTCTTTTGCCCCTTTGTACATACTGTGAAAGAACTACTTAGAGATTATACTCTGAATAATTGACCAGGACACTGGAGCCAGGTTATGTGGAGCAGTTCCCTTGCTGCTGGTGCATCCTGTGATTTGGCCTCATTCTGCACTTGGATAGTACCAGACACAAAACCTCCAGAAGGGTCAGTTGTGGGTATAGACAGAGGGGACAGAAAGTGGGGAATGATGTAAAACCTCTTCGGTAAAGTGATGATGGGGAGAGTGGAATTTGGAGTCTGCCTCAAATAGCCCCACTGGGAAGGTATTTTTACCTGTCCTGTGGTGTTTATATTTGTCTCAGGTTTTTATCTTGATTCCATGGAGTACACCCTTGTTGTTCTTGATGAAGGTGCACCTGTCTGGCTGTGCAGCCCTGTTCCTCGCTAGAGGGGAAGCCAGTATAAGGTGCTAGTTGGGACTGCAGCTTTCCTGGGGGTTATTTTTTTGCCAAGGAACAAGTCACACTAAACTTTTCAAGTTCTAACATTGTGATGTCAAACTGCTGTTCCTGTCTACTCTTGGCAAGAGCGAGAATTTTTTATACACTTGTTTGGGGAAAAGGTGTGCCAGGAGAAGGAGAATATTTAAGCCTCATCAGTCACCTGGAAGTATTGTTCCAGGGCAGAATTCTGCCCATACAATTCATGAGCATCTGTGAATTATTCCCAAACACTGTGTGCTTGCAGCAAAAAGCAGAATCTCTTCTTTGAGTAGCAAATTCAGATCTGTTGCATCCTGTAACTGCATTTTGAAGTGCTTCAGGCACTCATGGGAAACTGGAGATTCAAATCTAGGTAGAACTAATTGCTCTTCCAAAAATCACCCTGGATGGATGTGCTCAGGCTCTGGAACAGGACAGGTTTGTGAATGGCCAAGATGCCTTTATGTGAGCAGTCACTAATTGCAAACAAGCATCTGTCTTAAAAGCACTTCAGGAACAAAGCTTTCTGCTTTGAAGGGAGAAGAAACTGTCAAAAAAAAGCTGTTGTTAAACAGTGATGTTAAAATGATGGAATCCACAGCCTGGAATAATTATTTGTGTCCTTTTTTCAGAGGATGGAGCCGTGAGTACAAGTGTGCTTTGGAAGGACGAGGGTTAATGGGCTGCAGTGGGTGCAGGCTGCTTGGGCTCTGGCCAGCAGCTGGCTTTGGTTACAGCCTTGATGCAGTAACAAGATACAAGCCTTGAGAGCTCTCTAAAGGGACCAGCCCTGCAGGAAAGAGAAAAATGAACCTTAAACAAAATACTGACCTTGTGCTCCAAGCCTCACCTGAAGGGCTCTGTGCTTCATACTTGAGGGCTGGATGAAAACAGGTTGCAAGTGTTGATTAAGGACAGAGCCCAGCCCTGCAGCTTGGCTTGCTGGAGCTTTCCCAGAGGGAAATCATTAACTCTTGAGCCTTGATTGTGGTATCAGGACCAACCAGTGCAGGAAAGCTAAGAAATTTGCCACTCCCTTGGCAGGTGAATGCTCAAAGCATGGTAGCAGTTTTTCAAAGCAGGTGGCTACTTTGATGTTTTCCTTTTCTGGTTTTGTTTTAAGGGTCCCCTCTGCATCCTTGAGGTGTTGTATGGAGAGGCAGCCATACTGGGATCTAGCAGAAGGCTGTCAGATTTTCAGAGGTATACTGTGTTTCTAAGCATGTCTAAGTACCACCTCTTGATAATCATCAACTCTTTATTATGTTTAGCTTTTATTGATCCAGCATACCTGTAAAGTAATTTTACTGTGTTATGATGCATAGGTGTGTACTAATACTTAGAGGCTTTTAGCTGCAGTGGTTTTTTTTATCTTGCTTGTCCATTAACCTGTTTGTTTAAATACCAAAATTATCTTGATTTCAAGTAAAAGCACTAAGTGCTACAAACCAGTAAATGGGTGTGTGTGCAGTAACGTAATCCCTGAAATTAACTCTTATTTTGATAAGGCATATTAATTTTTCTGAATCCAACGTACATTCATCAAGCCGGATTCTCAAAAAGTGCTTGAACCTACTCATTAACTTTCATCTCAGGTATAATTATTTTGCTCCGAAGAAGGGGAAAAATATGTTTGGGAAAAGTTTTACCCTTAATATGGCCTTGTATTATGCATGGCTGTGAGCATTCCTCTGTAAACACTTTCAGAGCATGAACTGTGCAGTTCTCAGGGTTGGGGTCAAGGTTAGAACTCCAGTGCTTTGTTTCCTCACTCATTCCTTTGCCTGGGAGCACAGCCTGAAGGTGCCACTCATAAGTACTGCAGTCTCAGTTTCATCTTTTTCTGTATTTTAACTTCCTTTTCCTATAATTGTATAAAATGCTGTCTGTGCTTCCAACTCTACGGACTTTTCCCTCATTTTAGGCTTGGCACATGGTGCAGAGAAACAGAGACTGGCAGTTTCGCAGAGAGTTTTTAGAGGGGAGTAGAGGTAACTCAGCTGCAAATGCTGTTGTCTGCACTGCTGCAGTGAGTGCCTGGCTGATACCTGGTTCCCATTTTATCTGGGTGAACTTTAGTTATTGCCAGGGGATATCACGGGCAGTTAAAGTTGTTCTGCGTGCAGGAAGCAAAACAGCATTTGGCATCTGGGCTTATTTTGCCCGTTTGTCACACGTACTCCTGTCTCCAGCTCTGTCTGAGGAGGAGACAGATCACAGCATTGTTGGGCTCTGAAGCTGGAATACCTCCTGGAGAGCTCCTGGCTTCCATCCAGCTCCTGAGCTGTTTGGAAGATGAGACATGTCGGTGGACATGCTTGTTCCTTCCTCCCCGCCGGGCATACATGTTGCAGCAGACTCTTCACTCCCTGCAGTACTAAATACCACGGATTATTGACACAGGTGTGGCTTGCCTTCCTCCAAAGAAGAGCCAGACTTGTTCTGTTTGTCTTTAAACTTGAAGAAAAGTCCTTTCTGGAGCTGCTTCCCCTCGCATGTTTCGCCTGATAAAGGTCTGAGTTGTTCAAGTCCAGCTCTGTAGGTGCAATTATTTCTGTCTGCACTACTCAAGTGGGCTGTGCTGGGTGTGCAAGTCTGTGCAGGGGGGGGGGAGAGTCTGAGCAGTCAGCACAGATGGAGCACTGCCTCAAATACCAACAAATAGCTGAAAATAGCTTCTTCCAGCTGCCCTGTTCTGGGGACAGAAGGAGCAAAATCTGTATAAACTCCGTGGGATCCATTCATGGAGAAGTGAATTTCCCACTGAAGATACTTGCTCTTGCACCTTGCCTCTGCTCCAAACCGTGAAGAGCTTTCAGTACTATGTACTAGGGAAGAAAGCTTGTGCAAGAAGTTAATTTTGTCAGCTCTCCTGAGCCTTTCCTTTGCTGCTATGAGGCTTCAGATTTTTCACAGCCCAGCTTCACCTTCTACTTGCTCCTGCACTGCAACAAGCTGTAAAAAGTAAAATCATCAAAGTAGCTTGACAGCTCCGTCCCTGTCATGTGTTGCTGGTACTTCACAGTGAGTTCCTGTTTCGCTGTAGGAAGCAAAAGTGACTTTGAAAGCAGAATTTTTGGGCTCTGCAGATCAGGGGGAGGCTGCTGGGAGCTACTGTGCTCGTGGGGCTGTGAAGGGAAGCAGGTAGCTTTGGGAGCAGGCTCCATTGGAAGGCAGATGTTATTAACTGTTCCTCCACGTGGAAAGCAAAAGTTCTGGCACACAGTTCCTTGACTGGAAATTACTCCTAACAAATAATCTTTGTCAAATATTGAGATAGCATATGTCAGGTGAATGGAGTCAAGTTTCAAAGAAGCTATTTAAAGGCTTTATGCTATGAATGCTTTCTTTCTAAAGCATTTTCTCACTGAAATGCTTTGCCAGGTCTTTGTTAGGATTTTTCAGTGGGGTTTTTTTTCATTAATGAATGTGGATTTTTAGACTTAATTTAGTTTGAAAACTAAAAGGCAGTGTCTTCTACACTTCTGCATTCTTTATTTTGATAAGGAATGTCTCAGGACTTTTTGACTTGTTCTTCCTCCCCTTTTTGTATGTGACTGTATCTCAAAATACATAGATTTGTAAAGCCTGTACATAGGTGTCACTGAAGGTTAGATGTATCAGGTTTTTTTCTATGGTGGTTTATTCCTGAGCTGCTGTTCTCTCGGTATCTAGATCATGGCCCCTACAGGTTTTTCTTAGTTAAATTTCTTACCCTGCACTGGGCACTTTGCCTGGAGCTATGTATCAGAGCTGGCAAACAGGATATGGCTGTAGGAAATGTGCTTGTTTCGAGCTTTCTCTTGGGATTCTCCTCTCACAATACAAGAAAAAAAAAAGGGGGGGGGGCGAGGAGGAATAAAAGCATTGTACTCCTGTTCCCTTGCTTTCTCTTCCCCAGACTCTAAATGCACTTGACATGCACTCTGTTTGCTGCCTTCAGCCTGGGTGCACACCAGCATCAGGCAGATCTGGAGAGCAAGAAACGAGATAGTTGTTGACATGCACTTTTAATATTAAATAAGTTTCTGGTGTTCTGTTCCCTTGGGCACTTCTGATCTTTGTAGAGAAAAAGCAAGAACATAATTGCTGGTGTGTTCCTTTAAAAAAAAGGAAAGAAAGGAAAACAAAAAAGCACATGATCCAGGGTTTGGAGTTGTGTTTCTGCTGCTGCCTGCATGATGTAGACATTTCACCTGCTTGCTCTGGCAAGGCCATCTTCACTATTGGCTTAGACAGCTTTTCTAACACTTTCTGCTAAGTTATAGTTTCTTTCCATCATACTCAGCCAAGTGAGGCTGTTGATGTGATGGGACTACAGGAGATATTCTGAATTGTAGAGAGGAGAGAAAATTACAAAAACTTACTGCTGGCAATTGTTCAGATTTAAGAAATTCACTGTAACAGCTGTTGCAGCAGCAGCTCCACTGGCTACTGGTGGAAGGACTACTGAGAATTCTCTGCAACAATATCTTCAGACTAATCCACTGCTTGACAACATGTGTGACTGGTCTATACATTTTGTGGCTGGCAGTTTAAATTGGTGTTAAATTACTTTATGTGCAAGCAATCAGGTGAAGCAGTTGGGGCAAAGAAGAAATTCTATAACACAAAAGCATTCTGTGGAAAAAAGGAGAAAATGTTGAGGGGTAGGTACAGTGGAAGCTTCAGAACTAGTTGTTTTTAATACTACCTGGAAGTCAGTGGAAAAATGAATCTGCAGGACTCAGTTGGCTGCAAGTCTGGGAATGCAACTGAGCAGGGGCAAATGTGGCATCAACTTCCCCACTTCTTAAATGTGCATCTTACAAAACCAGACCCTGGTTGCTTTAACTATCTTTTCTGCCTGCCTCTTGAACCATTTCTCCTGGTGGTTTGAAGTGCACCTGCCCTGACATGTGCACCTGCTTCTGCGGGAATTGCTTGAATTTGTACCTTGTGGCGACAGTTAATGCCAGCAGTTATGTTGGATGTGAGCATTGTACTGGATTTATGGATCTTGTTTCAGGAAGGATTTAGTGAGCATTGTTATAAGTCAGTCCATTCTTTCCATTAAATAAAGCTGTTCTGGGCAAGCCTTTCCAAACTGGAATGCATAAGTCTCAGATTCATATTGTTTTTGCTTCCTTCCTTTAATCTCTCTTCCGTGCTGTGAGGATTGTGTTTGGTTGTTTTTATTTTCCGTGGAGCCGGAGCAGACACTGTTTTTTACGTAACTGAATGGAAACACCGTAGGACTGAAAAGATGGTCTGTATTTCACCTCAGCGAGGTGCAAGCTTAAGGCAAAATGCAGCACTTTCCTTGTGTGTGTGTGTACACACACTCCCCTTCAGCTCGCTCCTCTTTGAGTGGTGGTGATACACGAAAACTGAACCAGCAGTCTGGCTGCTCATCACTCGGGCTCTTGCAGGTAAAGTCGTCTTGTCCAGGGCTTGAAAACAGCATTTGTCTTGGGAAAGTGGAAAAAATGAAAAACCTTTTCCTGTGCTCACACAGGATTAGTAACAGCGTAAGTGTTGTGTGCTATCAGTGAGCTGATGTGCACGTTTGTTCTTAGAAGCACAGAAATTGTGACTTGTGTTAGTGGTCAGTTAGATGTTAAAAAGGTGGGGTTTGGGGGGTCTTTTTTAATACTTTGTCCATAGCAGCTCATGTTTTCAGAGTCTGCTCTTTATTAGTCTCCAAATCAGGGGAAAGGAGTCTCCCTCCTGCTTGTCTTTTTGTCTTTTCAGTTTTCTTCCAACTTGGCTCTGGACCACCACGGCATCCCTTGACTCCTTTCAGTGGCTCTGTTGGAGCGAGGCCGCCTGGCTTTAGGCCCTTGAACAGTTGATCTTGTGAGATCAAGGCTGCAGAGTAGGTGGCAGCCAGAAAATCAACTTGTTGAGTGTGTGATGAAGTACAATACTGCCCCTTTTTTTTTCTTCCTTTTTTTTTTTCTTTTTTTTTTCTCTGGTTATAAGTAAATTCAGAGTTGCTTCTGTACAGGTTTTCAGGGGTTTGGTTTGTGAAAACTCTGTGGTACAGGTGCCACTACTGAAGTCTTAACTTGTTATTTTTTGAAACACCTTAGTATTCAAATGGAAATGATCCCATTAAATAATGCCTTTATCTCTGGAACACTGGAAGTCTCAAATAATTTCATATATTTACTCTGATAGAGAGATTTGACATAAAATCCCTCCTGCTGGAACCACTCACCTGCTTCATTTTATGCTCTTCATTTTATGCTCTTGATATATAACACAGTGGGTATTGGTGATGTAATCTACAAAGAGATCACCTTTGCCTAACTGATTTAGGTAACTTCCCTATTTAAAATTCAGTTACCTTCCAAATTTTCCATTCTTTAAATGCTGTGGGATTCCTTTAGAAATCTCTCATCCACGCATAAATATTTCTTCCCTTTCATAACCAAAAGGTAGCAACTTTTCAGTATTTATTGTACCTTATTTTTCCACTTGGTGATTCTCCATTTCATTCAACTTAATGTATTAGATTAGATCTGCAGATTTTTTTTTTTATGCTGTCTTTTCTAATCAGTTCATTGTATTCAACGTGTGTCCCAGACTTAAATCAGCCTAAGGGAGTGTAGAACAGTTCTTGCTGTGTGATTGCTCCACTGGAGGTTTTTAGGCTCTCTTGTGTTCGGGATCTTCAGTAGATGCTCGGAGGTTTGAACAAGATTTCATAAATCTTGCATCTGCCAAACTTTGGTCAAGTTGTTGATGCGTGCCTTGTAGTTTTCAACAGTAAACTGAGCAAATATGAACAAGCACTGTAGGAGAAGTCGGTCATCCCTTTGTTTTCGGAAGGCATTTAAGAGGCTTGAAAGCAGCCCGAGTTAATGAAAAGCTGTGTTGATGTCTCCAGCTCGTTAAGGATGGAGCAGTGGGTGGAGGTGCTCAGGAACTCATCACTAAGCAAAATTCCTATCCCTGGGCAGTGAGGTGTGGCTGTAATCTGGTGGTGAACGTGTTTGCTTTTGCTTGGTGTAGCTCTGGGCTCTCTGAAGTCTTGGCTGTGGCCTGGGGATGTGGGCACTGGACTTGCTGGAGCGGCTGTGGTGGAAAAGTGTGGGCTGAGGGAAGACAGTGGAGCCTGATAGGACTGGCTTGATTTAGCCTGTTATAAATGGGGCAGACTTAAGGGATGCAAATTAAAAACCAATATTCAAATATTCAAAGCAT
Source organism: Atrichornis clamosus (assembly GCA_013400975.1). NCBI lineage: Eukaryota > Metazoa > Chordata > Aves > Passeriformes > Menuridae > Atrichornis > Atrichornis clamosus. The sequence continues at coordinate 144,258 of WBMZ01005235.1, forward strand.
TTTACTGATGATTCTGGAAATCCATACAGCATACTATTTAACACAGCTGACACTTCAGAGGTCTTCGTCTAATACAGAGTTCATGACAGGAGAGGTTTTGGCCATCAAATTATCTCTCAGCGTATTAGTTCATGTGCATTAGTTCATTAGCTCCTGACACTTGTGTGACAGCTACAGGAGACATGAAAATGGGCTTCTGAAAGGTCAGAAATGCTGCACAGCCCCTTGCAAGCCTGTTAGTGGCCCAAACAAGAGGGCAGCTTTCTTGGTGCCACTTAGCCCATGTCTAATGCACCCGAATTTGGCTGTGCCACTGGGTTGCTTAAGTGCCTGCTTGGCAATATTGGTAATTTGAGTGATTTTTAATCTTGCCTTTGTGTTCATGGATGGTGAGAGGACAGACGGGCAGAAGGAGATGGGAAGCGTAATGGAATAATAAATGCAGTGCTGGGTATGAGGAAGGATCAGGAGGTGCTCAGGGACATACCCTGTCTCTTCCTCTTCCTTCTCAGTCCACTTAAAACGTTCAAGAGATAAGAGTGCAGGATGTAATTTAGTCAAGGTTGGAGCAAAAGCAGTTCCCTCCTTTCACCTCAACAAACATTGGCTTGTTGTCTCAAACCAAGGCAAGAAATACTTCTAATTACCCATTGAGCAAGCTCTCCTCAGAAGACAATGAATAAGCAGCCTCCTGACCACATGTATTTGCTGCTGGTGAGTCACTGTATGTGCCTGGACACATGTTACCCTGCATCTGCAGCTCTCTGGACTTCTCCAGCCTCCATGTTCATCTGGATTTGTCCTCACAGCCCAGCAGTTACCACAGAATTGCTCCCACTTCTCCACAGGTGACCTGAAGCTTCCCATATGAACTCCATGTAGGTTTGTGGAGAACACAGTCTGGATTCCCTGGATTCCTGTCCAGTGCTCTCACCAAAGAGAGCTGCTTCCCTGGCATAAATTTTCTGCTTTGAAATGTCATGCTCCTATTTAAATTTTTCTCTGCCTGTGCTGCTGAAGAGCTGTTGATGCACACACCAAGTGCATTCTCAGAGAGGTTGGAGCTGTGACACCACAGCCCATCTCAGAGGGGCCTGGGGCCAGCTGGCCAGGGAGAAATGCATGTTCCTCTGTGTGCTTCTTTCTTTTTCTAAAATAGCTTTGGCCTTCTATTTCTATGATCCAAGTGTACTAATGCAGAAATAGTGCTTTTTTTTTTTTTTTTTTTTTTCCCCTTCCATGAATGGCTATAAAAAGTGCCCAGTAGCAGTGCCACACAAAGAATTTGTTTTTCTGCTTCAGAGGGCTTTGGCTTTTCTGAAAATTGGTGGATGTTCAGAGTGGTTTTGGCACAGGCTGTTCCCACATCTGGCTTGGTGACCTCGCTGCTCTCTCCTCACCTGATGCACCTCTCACCTGACTGGAAATGGAGAAAAGGAGAGGGTCAGAGAGTGGTTACTAAGCAGCAAGGAGGCAGCATTATGTCTGTGTCAGGTTCAATGAATGGCTTCAGTGTTTGGAGGCACTGAGGAATTTTGGACAAACAGTCCAGTGAGTCACAAAAGGTCTCTGGGAGGGAGGCAGGGGGAGAGGGCAGTGTTGGGATACAGCTGTACTGTTTCAGAAACTTTTTTGTGCCAAACTTGATATCGCTTGTGACTCTCCTGGGGTCTCCCAGAAGCACCAAAATATTTGGGTGTTGGTCTCAGTATGGTGAAAGCACATTTAGGAGTGTCTTATCCTACATAGTGCCTCCTGCCCAGCTCACTCTGCTGCAAACATCTGCAAATGAAGTGTCCTTAATTTCTATAACTAAGGAAGGATTAGCTGTGCTCAGATCTCCAACCAAAGCACTACAAGCCAGTGGAGGTTGCCCTTGAGTTTCTGGTAGAGCAGGTTGGCTGTATCACTCTGGAAAGCAGCAGCCAAGAGAACAGACAGTGGGAGCATCCTTCTAAAATAGGAATACAGGATCTGCATCACCGCCACACTCCCTGGCATTTGGGGTTGCAGGGGGTTTGTCAGCCAAAGCCCTGCATGGCACAGTGGCAGAAATGAATTCTGGCACCATACACACACATCTGGCAAACCTCTGCAGAGCCCCAGGAGGCTGGAGAGGCCCATCAGGGACTGCCCTGAAGTCCCTGCTCTGCCTCTGGAAGCATCTGGGCTTTTGTCACATTCCTCTGGGGAATGCACCAGGCTGGCCCTGCTCAGAGCACTGCAAGTTGCACTGGCCTGTGGCTGGCATTCCCAGGACTAAAGGAGTTTTCTGTGGGCTGGATCCAGCCTGTGTTTATCTACCTGTCCTCCAAAACATTGACTCTTGCTTGGTGCCTAGGGCCAGTCACCAAAAGTGAAGAATCCATGGTTTGATCTGTTTTGAGGAAAGGCTTTGAGTGCAACAGTTTTTGTGGAATTCAGAAGGAGCTCAGTGTCCTGGTGAAACAAAGCCTTAATTCTTTCATTAAATTTAGACTCTAGCTTTGCAAGGAAATGAAGCATTCTGTTAGGCTTTGACTTTCCATGGTCCAAACATTGCCCTCTTATCTAATAAATTGAGTTTCATTCTTAATTTTTATTCTTTTGTCTCAGAATAAAGTTGTAAATTTCCAAACAAGTAAACAGCATAGGTTTTCAGGTTGGAAGCATACCTTGACTAAAATCTGTTTTTTCCTCCTTTCTCACAGGAATTCTCAGAAGTGGAGAAAAGAGATCCTCAGGAGCTAGTTGGTAAGTTCAATCAGAAGTATTTATTCACATGTTTTTTTCAAGCTAGACCTTCTAAGTCCCACTTTGTAAAAAAGCAAGTTCCCCGTCTCCTGGCAATGCTGTAATTTCAATTACTGCCTGCAATGTTTTATCTCAGCTGAATATTTTCACTGAACTCTTCTACTGGGAGAAAGGTACCATGCCTAAAAAGATAAAAATAATTTCATGTACTACCTGTTTAAAGCATGTATGTAAAGGGCAGTGTTGGTGTTTTTCTAGATGAGCTTATAACCAATGGGATAGCTTTGTCTGGACACTTCTGTGAGAGCCAGTGGAACCAGGAATGATGACACTTTGTTCTGTGGCCTCAAAACCTCACCAAAAGTATTCCCATTTAAATGTGAGCCACTTAAGAGATTTACAGCTGCTGTACTGACTTAGTACTGTATGTTTTCTAAGGGTTACTAAAACTTACTTGATTTTTGTAACATCTCACTTATCATTGCACCATTACTAGATTTGGAAAGTGCAGCTTGAAATGCAGTCCTCTCCTTGGTCTCTGTGGAGCTGCACAGAAACTGTATTTTATATTGCATTGCTGATTCTCTTGAACTAACCCTCTGTTCCTGAGGTTACTCCTACAATTACGTGGAATCACGTAATAATATCATTTGTGATACATGTAAATTAAGGCAGTAAACACTCAGATGCTCAGCGGTGACTCCTACAGCAGCCATCACTCGGAAGTTTGGGATTTATCAGTCCTTTCAGTCAGCCTGCCCAGACTTTGCACCAGCCCCACTTTTCTATTGGATTTTCTACCTTTAGAGGACAAAACTACTTTAACCAATCCAATTATAAAATGCAACAGCAATCTTTCTCCAATCTTCTCATCTGCCTCAAAATGCACCCTAAAAGAACAGATGAGACAACAGCATTTGGGGTAAAATTAAAGAATCTCTGAAAGCCAACTGCTCTTTTACTCTGTACTTTACATACGGGTGAAGCTCTGCAGTTGTAAAGCAGTGTAGTGGGGAGTCCTTTCTTAGTTAAGGTGTAAGGCTAAGGTTATAATTTTTTTAGTCTCCTTTTCCCCCAGTGCCTGCCTGGACTGGATTTCATTTGTCTCCTGATGGCCCAGATTTGCACCTGGGCTTAAAAGCTGCACAGGGGGCAGTTATTGTTGTCACAACTCATGAGTAACAGCAGTTGGTGAGTCTGTGACCTGGATAGAAGTTTCTTTGCAACCTTACCTTTAATATTCTTCCCCAATAGCAGCAGCCAGCAGTGTGTAGGCTGGCTTTCTGCAGAACCAGGTTATTAGAGGTCAGCATACTTGGCATGCTGGATTCTGTAGGTCTTTTCCATTAGACCGTATCTTATCTAGCTGAAAAGGAACTGTTGCAAGAGACGTATGGTTGGTGTAATGTAAGAACCACTCCCTTTCTGGAAACTTGGACTTTCACAGTTAAAATTCTTTAACGGAAAACGGTAGAGGATTTTCTGACACAAAGAGAGTAACTGCTCCAGTTACATCTAAAGCTTCATCTGTCAGTATGGGGAAGTCAAAGTCCTCCTTAGACAATTTTCCACAACTGCTTTTTGCATTAAAAGCTTGCAGGCCTGCCCTTCTCAGAAGATAACCTTCCATTTTTCAGCGTCACCTTTATTAAAGTCTGTGGTTGTGCAGTTGCTTAAGTTTTGAATAAATGTGGGCTCCTGCCAAAAGCACTGTTTGTGTTTCACCTCCCCCGGATGCACAATAACGTTGGTGTGCCGGGAGCTGCTCTGGGAGTGGGAGCCAGCTGGGATCCATCCTCACTGCTCTTTTCTTGTTGTTTCTTTTTTCTTTTTATTTTTTCCCTATGAGGCTTCCAGCTGGATCCTTTCCCTGATCTGCTTAGTGCATGCTAGGTGAGCACTAGAGTTGGCACAAAGAAAACAGTAGGGATGAGCAGCTGGGAAGGGCATGGTTATCCTGACCAATGCCAAAGTAGTGATCACATAATCAATGGCTGAAAGAAGGGGAGGGAAGGTTTCAGGCCTGTAGTTGAGAAGGAAATAAGTGTGAAACTGATTTTGATAGATTTCAACATCAGCATTGTCCTTTGGGCTTTTGGTACCACTCTGAAGAGTTCATGGTGCTGCCAGGACATTGCATTTGCTGCTTCCTGCGACCTTGCAAAAGAATACTTTTAGGATGTGGGGAGTTTTGCCCTGAAGTTCTTTGCAGCATGGTTGTTTACCTTTTTGATTGTAAGAAATGTTCTCTCCAGCCCTTGGGATATCTGAGCACAAAGTCAGTGTTCATAAGAGCAGAAAGTATGGCTGAGTTGCAGGTCTCCCTCTGCATTTCTCAGCCCACGGAGCAGAAAGGGAACGAGTGTCCTTCCATGGATGGGTGACTCACTGGCATGTTGTTGCCTCCAGTTCTTCTCTCTGATTTGGCTGTTCTGGTGCCAGGAAATCAGAACCCCCCCACACCCTGGTTGATGCCAAGCACACTTGGTCAGAGTGCCAGGGAATGCAGTTTTAGAGACCAGGCACCACGGGTTTTCATGTCTCCAGGGGAAACCCTTGTCCCTCTGGTTGCCCTTTCCTTGATTTTTGCATAGTGTGACCTTGAGAAACAAACTGGCACCTGAACGGCCTCTAATCCCTTGTGGCTGCTAAAACACAGCAATATAAGGGACCCCTCAAGGGACAGGAGTTCTGCATCCTGCCTGGGAGCAGCATTAATCCCAGAGCCACGATCCACACCCTGGTCTGTCCTGTGCAGCAGCTCTGTGCTCTCTATTCTTTGGGAAGAATGTTTTCTAGGGAAACATTCCTACCCATCTGTAGGAAACAGAATTCCTGTGTGCCCTCTGTCCATGTCTCCAGCACAGCCTTTGAATTCCTAGCAGTGGTTTCCTCCTGGAATAGAACTCAGGGTTTGCACTGTGACAATTATCTCCTACTGTTGGATACAGGTCATATAACCCATCCCTCTCAAACTGAAGCAGATTAAATGTAGCATTTCCTTTTAATTATCTGCCTCACCAAGATCTAGGGAGCAAATACCCTTCATTCACTGCTGAGGTGCTGTCTCTTTGCAAGGTATACCCTAATATTTGGCTGTACAAGGCCTGGGAGCAGATGAGTGTCTCTGCCTTGCCACAACTCATGTGCTGACTGCACACAAAGCTACAAACTCCTATCGCTTGTGCTGATGAAAGTTTTAATTTTTAGATTGGCTTGTGGAAGGAGCATGCACAGACTAAGCACCAGCAGTAGGATGCTTTGAGGGGCACTGGCTCCTACTTTCTTGAACCCTGATCTGAGTTATGGGATCTGCTTCACGGCCTTAGTTCTTTGTCAGGGCTGTGAATCTGGTTCGGGGAAGATATTTGCTTACTGTGAGCCAGAATCTGGGTGTGCCCGGGGTGATTAATTGTGCCAACAGCCAACTTCCTGAGGTCCCCACTTGGAGATCCTCTAGGCTGGGAGCCTGCAAGTCACAGGGCAAATTAGGGCCTGAAGCCAGTGTCACTACCTGTGACTCATGTCAAAGTAAAACTTTGATCTTGGCAGGAGTAACAGGATGCACAAAGCAGTTGGATGTATCCTGTGAGGACACACCTTGTTGTGAGTTGTTCATCTGCCTTTATCACTGTGGAGATGGTGGAAAGCTGCCCTTGGGGCTTTGAAAACACTAGATGTTTTATACAAGAGCCTGTGGCCATACATGCAAATTCCAGGATTATTTTGAATGATAATTCCAGCTGCCCTCTCCTCTAGGGAAAGAGCTGGTGGGAAGATGCTGTGGGATCAGCCATTCTGCTGTCTGCCTGGGGAGCAAGTTTGAGGACTGCTGGAGGGCGTGGATAACTTGTACTTCCTTACTGTAAATAAGCCCAAAGGGGTTAAACTCATCCTTAAACTCATCCTTTTCTTCCTAATGATGTGGCATCTCAGTCTGGCTGCAAGGTGATGAAAGAACTGAGTAATGCTGAAAGTTTGTGCTCAGTTTGAGGTGCACGTCCTGCTTTGCTGCTGGCAGTGTTCAGCTGCCTACAGCTCTGGTGGGATAGCAGGAGGCAAAGATTCCTTAGTTCCAGTTCCTTGTAAGCCAGTAAGAGATGCCTTCCCCATCAGTGTAATGTTGATAAATGATTGTTTTCACGTGGCTTAAATAAAAGAGGAACACTAAAACCTGAAAAGTCATGCATCAAAATAGATTGTCTCATTGGGAGCTCTCATCTGCCTCCAAAATGATTTGTTTCAAGGGAGCTTTGAATGGATTGCTGAACATACTCTTTTGACTTCAACTTTTTTTGCTGGTTAGACAGAGATCCTGCCCAGAGTGCCTGAGTTTATTTGAGCCCACAGTTCCCCTTCCTATAAATGTTTTATTTCTCTGTAGCTCTTTTCATCTGCAGAGACAGGGAGCCTATGGGATATCTAATCTGGAGCTAGGCTTGATTTTTTTTTTTTAATTCCTTTTTATTTTAGGTGCTTTCTTTGCCTTAAGAAGTCTGGGTTTAGTGGCCGTTTTTTAATGTTTCTGCTGATGCTGTGAATCTCTTAAGCCATTAATCAGCTTTTACCTTTCCCAGCAAGCCTAGTGTGCTGTTACACACATTTAAGTCTCTTTGCCACTGTCTTTCTGGGTTCCTGAAGCTCTAATTAGCCCGGAGGTTTCCCCATCCCACCAGCAGCTGTAACCTGTAACAAATGTGTGCCTTGTTGTCAGGGAGCTCCCTTTGCCTGCTTTTCTGGCAAGCTTTCCTTCTTCCCTAAAGGCACCCGCTTGGTAAATGCCAAAGGACACTTTTTGTTCACTGCTGGCAATGCTGCTGAAGAATTTCACCCTCAGCAACATCTTGATCAAATAGAACCAGTGGTCGCCTGCCAGCTGTGCATCTCCAAAGGATATTGTCCTTAGTGCTTCACATTTTTACAAAAGACATGGAAACTGTAGCAGCACTGATCCTGTGTGGTGGTTTTTATCTGCAGCCTCAGCACTCCAGGGTTCCAACACCGGGGTCTGGCCTTTGGGCCCTTCTGGCCTTTATTCAGAGGAGCTGGACTCAGGGTGCTGGAGCTGCAGTTGAGGCAGCTTTTACTGAGGAATGAATAACTGAGGAGCTGCACGTGTGAAAGGCTGATTGATGTGACTTCTGTGCTGCTCTCAGGTCTCTTATCCACTACAGACCAACCCTGGGATGTGTTCCCTGTACAAATTACACTTGAAAACAATCCCAGCTGTTTGAATGAGGCACAAATCTCTGCTCCAAGGCTTGGCTAGAAAACTGCCTGGGCTTCCCATAATAGTGGGAAAGTAGCAAGCAATGGGGGGAAATGTGGCAGTTTCTTTTGCTGATAACTCTGTAAACTAATCTTTACAGGGCAATCAGGTACTTTAATAGTATATCCCAATACAAACAGCTGTGGAAATCTGGCAATCTGTGCTGGTCTGTTCCCAGTCCTGCAGAACGAGTTGTTCTTTCTAGCAATAGTCTGTCTCTGTAAGCAAAGATCAAAGTGCCTGTTAAGGAAATGTTAACTTAAGGATGAAATGTAATTTCTTGTGGTTAACTCCTGACAGCCTTGGGGAGGGTTGTTCCCATTTTGGTTCATCTAGGTATGTTCTGAACTAAACAGTCACAAAGTGATTACCTGCCCCAAAGTGGCAAAGAGCCAGGCTGCATAAAATTGGTCCTGTGATCCTCCACTTGCATGGTCTGATTCTCTCTCCAAGAGTGAAGATATCAATAAAACAAGCATCACATCCCTCTTCTAATGATCCATATTTTAGGTGAGTTGCTTCTTACTGAGCACCTTGAAAGCACCACAAGTACCAGTTGTCAGCACTCTCGTCACCTTTGCCCCTTGCTTCCCAATGAGGGAGCAGTGCTAGGAAGGACATAAATCAAATTTAATTATTACTTGTATGGCTGAAATTCCCTTCAGTACTGCCAGCACTCATGCCCAGTTTGCTCTCTCCAGCTTCTTTTTCAGAGAGAGTGAGGAACATGTCTCCAGATGAGATCAAAATCCCTCCTGAGCCTCCTGGCAGATGTTCTAACCAATTGCAGGTTGGTATAAGTCCACTTTAATTTTTTTTTTTCTTTTTTTTTTTAAGATTTGCAGTTCAGGGGATATTTGGGAACCCTGACCTGTATTTTTGCACAAGGCAAAACTCCAGCATTAAAGCTGGGTTTTACCACACTGAGTTTATGAATGCACTGTGTTAATGCTTTAGGCTTTACAGCAGTTCTAGTTTAGAAATCTCAAAGTAGCTTAGAGCTATTTTCCAGCCTCTCTGGGTTACTTATGCTTTAAAACAGCTCTTGATCCTACCAGAGACAGCAGTTTTTGCTGTGAGGGCTGCTTTCCTCTTACCTCAGCAAATTCAGCTCTTAGGGAAGAACAAATCATTGTTTTTCTACATGGGCCCAAGAATCCCCTAAACTGGAATGGTTGAGGCAGCAATGACTGGATTCCTTTTCCACCTACACACCTCTAGATGATAAACACTGAGAGGGAAGGCTGGTATCTTAGGGGCAACAGAAAAACACAAATGCATTTTTTCTCTCTGATGCACACCCAAATAATGGCAGTGACCATCTTTGCAATAATCTGTGTTCTCCCCATGGAATGCAAATGAAAGAGCAGGGACTGCTGTTTCCTAACACACATTTGAGTTTTAACTTCTGCCCAGTAGAAATACAAGTAAAAAATCACTGCTGGACTGCTCTATAAAGTAGCTCCTAATGTGCAGTGGTGATTCAGAGTGACTCACCAGCCAGATGATGCTTTCTTCTGCTCCACACACCTGGGCACACCCATCCCTCCTCTCGTGCTCCAGGAGGATTTTACTGTTCTGGCATCAATGAACTGGAGTGTGTTAGATCTGAGGAATGCACAGAGCTTGACAGGGTAGACAGAAAAAAACAGCATTTTCCCCCTTTGACAGCAGTTTAGTGTGTTAAATCAAAGGGGAGCTTGTCCTCTGTTGGCAGGTCAAACCACATCTGAGAGCACTTTGAGCAAGGAGATGGGGTTGTTCCTTAGGGATGCAAAATGTTCTGGGCTTTTCACTGGTGGTTTGCTGTTTTGTCAGATTCTTCCTCTAATAAACTGCATCTTGAACTCTGCCAAAGGGAGGATTTCTTATTAGAAGGTTGACTGAGTAGTTGCCCATCTGTGGACTTTGTGAACCTTATTGCTTCTCCATGGGGAGGGGACAAAAGGGAACACCAATTCAATCATTTCTACTCCCCACATTCACCTTTTGCAGTTATTCCTTGAATCCTCACAATGTGTGTGCTGGGTGTGGAGATGGTATAATTTCTTCTTGCCAATTTTGTGACAACATGGTGAAAATTTATCATATAAAGGTTTTTTTTAAGGTTGTTGAAATAGGAGTTTCATATCAGCTCTTAACAATCCTTCTTTATTCAGGCTGCAGCAAGCCCTTAGACAATGTCAGCTCTGTGTTTGGCTGTCCAGGGAGGGAGACATGAAGTGACTTATCCAGAAGCAACAAAGGAAAATTGACTCAGCTTCTCCCATCCTGAAAGACTGAAGGCCCAGCCTCTGGTCTTGTTTTATGTGCCACTTGTACATGAGAAATTCCTGTTATAAAGAAAAGATGACAGAAATTACTGAGGATATTTTAGCAGTGCCACTTAACTCTGTTGCATCTGAAAGTTCCTGCCTTTGCTATCCCTTCACCATCACCAGAGTAGGAATGCTTTTAAGCACTTTTATCCACCTTGCTGAGGAAAAAAAAAAATCGTTTGATTTGAAATCTCTTAGTCTTTTTGGGGAGTAGACTGATTGACATTTGCAACCTGAGTTGGTTAAGTTGCCTTTTGCAGGGGCTTGTGACTTGTGAGTGATGTGGAAAGAGGAGCTGATTCCATCTGACTGGTCACTTGTACCAAAGCAGGGATTTACAAGTGCATTGTTCCCCAGAGCATTTGGCTGCCAGTGGGCACCACCAGCAATACCTGATGATCACACTGGGTTTAGTTCTCCAGCAGAACTTGGCTCTGCTCATCTGTAACCCAGGCAGAGCCAGGAGCTTTGCCTTGTGGGCACTGTGGCCCAGCAGCTCTTTCTCAGGTGCTCATCTGAGGCTGCAGGAGGGTGTGGTGGTCCCTGTAATTGGTAGGAGAACCTCTGGATTTCACAACTGGTTCCTACTCTGGCTCTAAAGGGGAACAACAGACTGGGAAGGAGGAGTCTGTGCCTTATATGCAAATCTTTAATCACCAAAGCCTTCAGTCAGTGCAAAGATAATTTCTTTATTAATCAGTTCATGGAGATACTCCTTAAAGGAGGAAGTGTCTATTAACCAGCCTGGCCCTGGGGTGGAGGTGAAAGCCTTGCTCTATGCAAGGAGGTCACTGGTTCAATTGGCCTTATTTCCACTCTTGGTAGTCAGCTGGTGTGCTGCTCCTTTTCATCCTAGCTCACCCTGTAATCTTTCTCCCTTAGGATAAAATTCAAAAGCTCTATGAGAGGAAAATGAAAGAGGGCATGGATATGAACTACATCATCCAGAGGAAAAAGGAATTTCGCAACCCCAGGTGAGCCAGCATCTTATTGTGTGTGACCAAAGCACCACAGAGCAAATGCCAAGAATTTTCCTCTTTACTAGAGTAGCAGAAGAAGAATCCTGAGCAGGAAGTACTGCTGCTTAGAAACAAATTGTCTTTCTCATTTTTGTGACTGAAACAGTAAAACTTTCCTTTGTGTTCTGTGAGGCAAAGCTGGAGTTGGTGTATTAGTTAGATTGTAAATGTGAAGGCTTGGGATGAAGTACTTTAGAAGATGTGGCTGTTCTGGGAGCTGGGAGATGTTTGGGGGAATAGGAAATACCATGGTTAATGGGATGCCACATCTATCATAGCAGGTGTAGCTTCCCAGGTTCTCATTTCACTCCTGCAGGGTGAGGAGGTGACAGCCTCTTCTATTGGCACATCTGAAACACTTCTGTTCCCTTCTACCTCAGTGGCTCTGCTGTGACCTCTTGCTTTTCCTTTGCAGCATCTATGAAAAGCTGATCCAGTTCTGTTCCATTGATGAACTCGGTACAAATTATCCAAAGGTGAGGTGCAGTGCTTTTGGCTGGAAAAGGAATGGCTAAAGGATAGAGATGTAAAGTCTCACCTCAGGCTTTCTTGAGCCTGCTTGCTTAGAGGTCCTGTAAGGCAACTTCAGGCTGAGCCTCTGCACTGAAGTGAACATTTGTGTGTGGCACTGAGCCTCAGTGCCTCAACCTTTGCCACAGTGATTCTGCACAAAAACTGCTGAAGTGTGGAGGTATGAATGGAACTCCTTGAGGGGGAGAGGAGTTGAGCAGCAGAAAAATGCATGACTTATCCCAGCATCCCTTCTGGCTTCAAAGCTGTGTCTTCATTCACAACAGAATGTGGTCCCATGAAAGGTCTGATGTGATCTTTGTGTCACTGGGATACAAGAAGAAATCAGTGGTGATTATCATTGTCACCTCTGATTATCATCAGAGAACAGAAATACCTAAAACATTTTTGCACTGGCTTTTGTGTCTATGTGGAAATAGCCCTAATCTGACTTACTTCTTTTTCTTTAGGACATGTTTGATCCTCATGGCTGGTCAGAAGATTCTTATTATGAGGCACTAGGTAATTCCAGGAAGTCTGTCTTTTTTGTCCTAGCTTAGGTCTTTGTGTTTTGTACTTAATTAACTGCACTGGAGTCTTTACTTTCTGTATAAATGAGAAGTCATCACATGCTGCTCTTTAACGACTCCATTCTGGTTGGATGTGCCTGAATGTTATTGATGCTCCATCAGTTTGGAAAGCCTTTTCATTTAAATTGGTTCTGCAATGTTTTCATCTCTCAAATCATTACATTAGTACTGCAATGCTTTGATTAAAAAGCAGCAGTTACTTTCATGGCAGTTTAATTTTTCTATACAGAATTTGAAGGTTTTGATTGTTTATGGTGGGAATTGTGTGAGTGAGAGAGAACTATGGATTTTTCCTGTTCTTAGTGCTTCACATCTTCTGATCTTTCTCAGCTAAAGCCCAGAAGATTGAGATGGACAAGCTGGAGAAGGCCAAGAAGGAACGCACTAAGGTACCTACTCCAAGCCAAAAGAGATGGAGGTGCAGGGGTTTGTTTCCTTCCCTGCTGAATTCCATTGTGTGGCTTTGCTGTTTCTGTTCTAAAACTGCTTGTTTTATCCCAGTTCTCTCCTTTCTTCTTGAATGTCTTTTCCAAAGCTGCACAGATCAAGTTGTTTGCCCTCCCTTATAGGTCCGTTCCTCTAGGTTGTTTATCCCACTGGATTTCCTGCTGGTTTGTCAGTATTTTTAAACCAGAACTCTAAAAATGGTATTCAGTAAGGCAGATACAGGCAAGGTAATGAATAAAGAACAGCTTTTTTCTTAATCTGTGACATTTTGCCTGGTGCATAGCCTAGTTATAGCTTAATTTCTTCACCATATCTCAATGTGAGACAATATCTGCTTTCTGTTCTCCTTGATACAATTTTTTTGCATCGAATTTCCAGGAAACTTGGGCCTGTTTTAACTTTGTGCATTTTGTGACAAGCCCAGTTACTCTTACATACACCCCCAAAAGAGCACAGACAGGCTTTGGAAGATTTTATTCCTATCCTGTGTTGCCTTTAAGCCAGTGGCTGGCTTTAGAGCTCAGTCTAATGTCAGAGATCTGCCATCTATCCTGCAGAAGGCTCCATATCCAGTGCATGGAGGGTTTTTCATGCAGTGCGTGCTGTGTCTTGCTGCTTGTTTTGGTTTTTTGCACGGTAACCCAGGTATCTGATTATGTCCTTGCCCATATCTGCAGTTTTGAGGCTGCAGTGCTGTTGTAGCTCCTGTTGCCAGCTATGATGCAGTCACAGTAAATTGTGCAAGCAGGGACTTGTCTTGCATGTTTCTTAAAGGAAAAAGAGTAAGAACTTCTGACTGCATGAATACAGTGTTTAATGACCAGGATCTGTCCTATCTGAGCTGTATCAGATCCCTGTGCCTGTACCAGTTGACAAACATATTTTTATTGTCTCAGACTTAGGGGCTGGGTTGCAGGAATCCGTAATTCTCATGGCCTGAAGTCTGTGTCTTTCTTGCTGCTTGATGGGCGGCTCAGAGGCCAAATACATCACATTAAAGCTGCTTTTTAAAAACATGGAGAGGTGCTGTGGGTTAAAAAAAGCCTATGTATCTTTACACTTCATTTTTTTAATCTTCCCTCCTTTCTTCCCTGTGTCTCTCCCTCCCCAGATTGAATTTGTGACTGGCACTAAAAAGGGTACAACAACCAGCGCTGCTTCTACAACCACCACCACGTCCAGCACCACTGTGGGAGGTAAAGAACAATTGTGATTGTTCCCCTTAAGCTGCAGTAATGCTGCTTCCTGAAGCCTCCTTATTGATTGAGTATATAATGCAAGAGGGTGTTTCTTCTAAGTGTTGGTTGTTGGACTAATTCTCCTCTAGTCCCTGTATTCCATGGCTCTCCTGGAATGAAAGACTGGGGCCAGGTGGGACAGTGAAGAGATTTATTAGTGGGTGAAGAAACCTGCTACTGTCTATGGTTGTAGAGTATTCCTGGGACTGATAGATCTTGGGACTTGGAAAGACTGAAAATCATTCTCCTGCTGACAGCCTGCCTTTGAGAGGAAGGGAGAAAAACCTCTGGAGGCTGCTCTGGAGTGTGTCCTGTGCCTGTAGCTGAGCAACTGGGATATGTGTGCTCTGCTAAAATTAAATGTGCTTTGGGGCAGGGAGTGATCCTGGCTCCCCTTTGGCTGGAGTTCAGGTGGAGAGTTCTACTTTGACTCTTGAGGTTAAAAGTTACCTTTTCTCCTTACTGTTTACTGCTGGTGTATCCTGAAATTGCTGTGTGGGGAAGTTGCCTGGTCGAGCAGTGGGGTATTAAGGGTTGACAAGACAGGGTGTTAAGAAGGGATTGGTGACCTTTACCATAATGCTAATCCTTGTTTGCTTGGTTTAATCAAATTCACAGATGCCCAGAAGAGGAAGAGCAAGTGGGACTCTGCCATCCCCGTAACGACGATAGCTCAGCCCACCATCCTCACCACCACTGCCACACTGCCAGGTGTTGTCACAGTGACCACCAGTGCAAGTGGATCCAAAACCACGGTGATCTCAGCTGTGGGCACCATTGTGAAAAAGGCCAAGCAGTGACTGGTGTGCTGGGCCTGGAGTTCTGGACTTGTTTGTCATTGAAGCCATTGTTCTCAGAAGGGAGGGGTGGCTTTCTCCTTCGGTAAAAGATGACAAGATTCTTTGAAGCAGCCCACAGTTCCCCTTTGGAAGGCTGGGGGCAGGAGCAGGATGCCAGCTGTGTGCCCACAGGAATGGACCTCTGCCCAGCATGCCTCTGCCTTTGCTTGCTGGGGGAAGAACCAGGCTGCCTGTGTTGTGCTGGAGGAAGGTGCTATCTGGAGTCAGCTTGTGAAAGTTTGCTTATTAATTACTGCATTAGGGTCTTACCTACTTGCAAGTGTGGCTTAGGGGGGAAAAAGGGAAATAAAGGGCAAGCAGTGAAGGACTGTCAGTGTGACCCCTGTGTGCTCCAGGGCTGCCTGCAGCCTGTGGAGGTGCCTCCCTCCGTGGCCAGCTCAGTTCTGAGAGAGCTGAAGCAGAGACAACCCCTCAGTGTCCACGTCCAGATGTGTAGCAGAGACTTGAAGCAAACTCCACCTGTGAGTGTAGGCTCACCCTTTGTTCTAGCACTGACACCTGTCCCCCTGTGCTCTCTGTGTAGATCTCAGTGACCACCTGTGAAGTTGTTGAACGCTTGAGGAAACTGTGCTGGAACATCCCGTTATGTCACAGGGATGGAGATCTCTATGCAGAACCCTCAAGCTGTAGAGGTTTGATTTGTGAACTCACTTGCAAAGACCTGTGCAGAAAACACTTCCAATGCCACGGAATGAGATTGGACAGCAGACAAGCAGAGGAGAGTGTCTGATCCTATTTGTGATGTTGTCCATCTTTGTACTAGCTCGTGATGTTCTGTGAATGCACACATGGCAGTTACTGCTTGCTCCACTGTTGTGAAAAAGTATTTTCAGTTGAAAATTTTATTGTATAAAAATTGAAAAGTCTTTTAAAAAACCCTGGTGTCACTGATGTGTCTGCATTTTCTTTTTAAGTTAAATTCCTGCCCAGAGTCTGTTTTTTCTAGTGCATAAGTGGTGATTGGAAAGATGGATGTCAGATCAGCAAAAGTGTAAGTTTCTGAGAAGTAAATGGTTTGAGTTTGGTTTTGGGGTTTTTTTTCAGTTTTTTGTATAACTTAAGTCACTCCTGATCAAGACTTTGCATTTATGGAGACTCAAGGTAGAAATAAGAGGTTGATAACCGCTTTTAGATAATTTCAAAACGTGTTAAACCCTTTGTCCTGGCAGTCATTTTAGTTTTAAAAAAAGCACATCTGTGTATCCAAGAATGCTCATGGGAGATAAACCAGACGACTGATGTGACTATAGCATGGGAAGTTGGAGAGATGGTGGAATTGCTCTTTTAAAAGCAATAAAATATGGAAAGGCATGAAAATAGTAAGATGGAAACATCTCTGTTAATTTACTTTGCGTTAGGCTGCTGACCTGGCTCCTGCAAGCTTGTGAAGATGCCTTAACTCCATCCTCAGCCTAGGGAATAGGGAATAGCAGCTCTGTCCTGTCTGCCACTGTGACTGGTGGTAAGCACAAACTGGGAGAGCCTGATGAGACCACATTAATTAACCAATCTTACCAGTTAATCACCTGACAGGGCAACTGCTGGAGTTCTTGGGGTTGAATCCACTGCAGGAGCTACTGAACATTATTTAAATGTATCTGATTCATATCACACATCCTGGTACCCCACCCTTTTCCCCTTCCATGCGCCTTCTTCCTCCTTGCTCTGCGGCATCCGCAGTCATTCCAAACCTCTGGATTTATCTGTGGGCTTTAGGAGCACAACTGAGGAACGTTCATCCAGCTCCGTCCTTGCAGTGGCAGGCAGGGAGTGGCACTGGGTGACACTGTCCAGCATCTGGAGGGATGGGAAAACGCTGATCACAGGGGATTGGTGCTGCTGCTGCCTGAGGGATGAGGGGAAATCTGAGCTCTGCTGAGCAGGGTTGCCATGAGGCCCCTGGAGCAGCAGTTTCCAAGCTCCTGCAGTGACAGGCAAGAGACCTGCAGGACTGGGCTGTGCTCTGGCAGTTCCCTCCTCAGCTCACAGGAGTTGGTGTTTGCTGTCTGCAGTGGAGAAAACAACTTGAAACAGGCAGGATTGGGGTTTGGATTTTTTCTCTCTCTCTCCAAAAAGCCAGAGTGGAGATGTCAACCTTTGCATAACAAACTTGCAGCCTCTGGCTCACTGCTCTTGCATGTTGCTGTGAGAGGTAATAGATGGATACAAAGGTTGGAAACCGCAGGTCTGTGGAAAAAGCCTTTTTCCTACCTCTGAGAACAGGATTGGACAGGTTGGTGACTTGCACTGGGCTGTGGTCAGCCAGCACCCCAGAGAAGGTGAAGGGAGCTTCAGGCACACAAGGGTGGTGTCCTGAGGGAAAAGGATCCTTCCTGGCCCGGGAACCACGGCCTGAAGCGCTCACACAGGAGGTTGGACTGGTTTGCTTTGGAGCTCTGACTGTGTGAGGCCTGCTGAGGGCTGGGGGTGCCCTGAGTGTGTCAGTGCCTGTGTTAAACACCCCCCAGGAACTGCACTGAGGCAAACTCGGAACTTACACAGAGAAAAGGTTCCTTATGCTGCTGCAGTAGGGACTGCTCAGGCTGCACTCGTGCCTCTAAAAGCTGTAGATCCTCATGCTTACCTCCCCTCCCAAGGAGATGTTACATGTACCCAGCAGGGCAAAACCAGTCCCGTTTTCATCATTCCTTAGTCTGAGAATTACAGGCTCTGCTACTTGAACACCACAGGGCTTCTCTCTGATTATCACCTTCCTAAGCAGGGGTCTCAGCTTGAGGAGCTTTGTCTCAGCTGAAACTCCACGTTCAAGCCTGTCTCTCTGCCTCAGCAGAGGGAGGAGAGCTGCAGCAATGAAATCATCTTTGGCACAGTTGGTTCTGCTCTCTCTCTCCCTTCTGAAGTCTCTTCTCCCACCTCCATGCCCCGAGGTGTTGATTTTCTTTCCTATTTGCTTGTTGTGCTTCAGAGATCTGCCCTCCTTTGATGCTGCTGTGGGAAGGGATTTGGAGTGTTCAGGACTCGCTTTTATTTTCTGTCTCGCTGGCACTGGAGCCGAGGGAGCAGGTGGGGAGGGCAGCCCTTGCCAGCCCCACCTCAAACCGTGGAATGGGAGCACCTGAAGCTATGTTTTAGTTGGAATTCTGCTGCACTGTCTGGTTTATGGGAGTTGTGCACCGAGATGAACAAAAAATGAAAGAGCCTTCCTTGCCAAGGCTTTGGGCCATGCCAGGGCTTTGCTGATGACACAACGGGCTCCAGCAGAGAGGAGGGGATGGCTGCAGCCAGCACCTGCACGAGCTCCTTTCCAGCTCTTCTCCATTGCAGGGGTGAAGTTGTAGCTCCTGTGAAGCCCCTCAAAGACGTGGGCTTTGTAATGTGCCCAGAAGGTTATCAAAGGGTAAGGGCTGCTCATTCCTGGGGAGTGGTGGGAAAGCCCAGAGTTGGCACCTCCAGGGAATCACAGACTGGGTCAGGCTGGAAGGGAGGACAGTGGCCCAACCTCCCTGCTCAAGCAGGGTCTTCCTGGAGCACATGGCACAGGATTGTGTCCAGATGGTTCTGGAACATGTCCAGAGAGGGAGTGAGAAAGGGAAATGCTTCTCAGCAGGGCTCTCCAAAACTGTCTAATGTTAAATGTTTAAATAAATAAATTGTGCTTGAGGTTCAAGACCTGAATGGGCAGTGAGGTTCCACCACTGTCTCCTCTTCCCTTGGAGGAATGTTTACACCAGCACATTCCTGCATGGCTCTTTGAGAGCAGTTTTCCACCTCTGAGCCTTCCCTGCACCGCTGTTCCTCTGACTGTTTATGTTCCACTTCCTTCCTTTTGTTCTAAGCGAGAACCATGGACACCAATGACTTCCAATCGCTGCTCTTTGTTTATTTGCAATTTGTCTTTGGCTGGGGCTGGGCTCCTGCTCTCTGTTGCCAGTAAACAGCAAAGCCCTGGGATTTCACAAGGAGAAGTTTTGCCTTTTCACGTGGAAGACATCAGCCTGTGGCAGCTGGGTGAGGTGCTGACGTATCCCTGGAAGGCCCTGCAGTCCCTGGATGGGTGTCAGGATTGTCCCAGGCTGAAGTTTTATCCTGCATCCTTTCCTAATGTTTTCCTCTTGTGTTGTTTCAGTGCCCCACTTCCCCAGTCTGCCCCACAGGCAAATGTTCATCAGGGATGTTCAGCAAAGAGATTTTCCTTTAGGAACATGTTCCTGACAAGGAACATCCATTGGAAAACAGCAGGCATGTGTAGTTAATGCTACCTTGGGGGAAAGGCTGAGGGAGAGAATATGGCAGGATTTCATCTTGCCCTTTTAATTACACAGGGAATTATATTAAGCATCATTTAGTGCAATAAATTATGTGCAAATTAATGTACATTAATAATACATTATTACACATTAATTTAAGCCACATAGCAGGATATTGTCACTACAGTGTACAGTGCAGTGATGGGATTAAGTCTTTATTTTTCTTTTAGCAATGTGTGTTGCTACAGAATTAAAAAAAGGGGATGAATGTGCTCCAGCAGCAGGATTTTGGCTATAACTGCTCAACAAAGACCTAGAAAAAGCCCCAGAGCTGTCTCCAGGCACGCTGTGGTGGCAGGACAGAAAGAAGAAAGGCTCTGTTACAAGCTGGCGTGACATTAAAAAAAGAAGAAAATAATTAACCCTGAAATCACTTGTAATTATCAGTAATTGGCACTCGGACTGGTAGTCTCAGCAGAGAGAGCAATAATTCAGTGTGAGCTATAGAACTATTTGTTTTCCCTCCTAGGGTAAAAATTTCTAGGCCACGTAGCCACAGCAGAAAATCACTGATTTATAAGTGTGAGGTTCACCACAAATGTGGAGCTGTGGTGGAGCCATCTGCAGTGAAATCTGCTGATCCTGCCTCTGAAGTCCCCATTCTCTGTTCTTAAAAACAGCGAATTTGTGTGGCAAAAGCCTGATCCAGCAGGCAGGGGGTGCAAGGTGTGGAACCAAGGCAAGAACCTGAGCTCACCAGGTGTTCTTCTTCTCTGGTGGAAGTAATTTGGAGAAGTTGCCTGAAAGACAACCCATAAAACAACTCTTTTTTTTAAAGACAAGATGAAGTTAAAACCTCTTCTATTCTTATGACTATTTACAGAGAATTTCTAATTCATCTCTGCTTTGTTGCCCTATAAATTTGGTGGTGGATTTGCCTTTATATTGGAAAAGTGCCTTTAACAGCTCTGCAAATGTAAAAACAGCCCAGTTACAGCTCTCTGGGAAAACTCTTGTTCTTACATCTCTCAGGTGCTGGAGGGACATGTTTCAAAGAAAAGTGCAAAATGGGTATCTTGAGCTCTTCTAGGGTGTGCAGCTGGGCTTCTCCTCCCAGCTGGAAATGCTGAAGGGAGCTGGTCCTTCCAGGGTGAGGGGGAGGGAGGTGGTGGCAGGAAGCCCTGGGGCTGTCAGTGTCTGCAGGGGAGACCAGAGATCCTTCACAGGAGGCAACATCCACCTTCTCCATCGCAGGTGGAGACAGGAGGACATTCAGAGAGTAAGGACATCCGGTATTGTGGTGGAAGGTGGGTGCTCACGAGCTTTTTCTGGTTGGCTTCAGGATTCCTGATAGGCAACCATCACTAAAATAACATATAAATACTAATATACTTCTTGCTTGTAGCCTAAATTGGCTTTTTCATCTGCAGTGGCAGCACTGCTTACCTCGATGGGATAAGAGGAAAACTGCAGCAGTGGGAGGTGGGCTGGGGCTGGTGGGAGCTGCTGCTGGACAGGACCAGAGGAGGTGAGCAGACACATCTGTGAGCACCAGCACGAGCTCCCCTCCCATCTCGGGAACTGAAGCCCAGTTTTCCTTTGTCTTCAATGTCCAACATCTGCTGCAGCTGTGACCCCCACCCCGAGGCAGAGCAGGACCCTCTGCCTTCAGCCCCTCCCTGGGAACAACCTCCTCCTCCCCAGCAGCTCTAACATCAGCAGCTGGCTCTCACAGCCCGGTCCTGCTGTGCCTTTGTTTTGTCTCATGTCCCAACTCTCATGCTGCAGTCCCTGCCTGACGTGGCTTTAAAAAAATCAACAGCAACCTCCTTCATTTTCAGAACTTTTGTTTAAATCTAGGAAATCACAGCTCCTGAGGGGCTGGGGTAGTGTTGAGGTTGCCAATCCTGTGTTGGGAAACTCAGAAACACCAGATTTAAACTGCCCGGGCTGTTTTCCACTGGACCCCTGCCTGTTTCCCATTTGCTGCAGTTTTTAATGGCACATCCTCCTTTATCCTGGGGCTAAGGCAGTGTACATATATTGACTTGAGCTTCCTAATTTCTTGTAGTGAAAGGAATCCTGCTCCTCACATTTCAGTCAGCACCGTTGAGCAGCAGCAGTCTCTGTGATGTTACGTGGATAACAAGGAGGGCAAAATTGCCCTGGTCATATTTTCAATGTCCAATCCAAGTCAGGCAGGAAACATGCCAGTTTTTCATGGGACTGATACTATTGTTTGTGTGGAAGCTCAGGGGATGCAGTTTTCCTTGCGAGGATTTATCAGGGAGCTGAAATGCTGCCTCTGCCATTTCATCTGCTCTGGGACGTGTGTGCTCCACTCTGTGGGAGCCGTGAGTGCTTCTGAGCCGTGACAAACCCTAGACTCTAAAGCAAAAGGGTGTTGTGGGACAGAAAAATAACCTCGCCTGAATTCCAAACCCTCCTCTGCTCTTCCTTGGATGGGGGAAGGGGTTTTGGATCCAGCCCAGCAGAAGGGCTGGATGCAGTTGTGGGATTGCTGCTCGATGCACCCTTGGGCCATGGTGGGATGTGTCAGGAGCAGCTATGGATGGGTCTCATTCATGGTGCTACACGGGTTTGCGTTGACCCCTGAGCCAGATTTACTGCAGGTGAGGAGTGGGCTGCAGTGCTCATGCCCTGGATAAAGTGGGATGCAGATCCATCCTCTCTGCAGGCAAGGCAGGGAGGCTGGGCTTGGTATGAATTTACCTGGTGTTTCAGCAAAGAGTTACCTGGGCACGGGGGGTGACACCCCCGACTCGTGCCAGTGGGAAATTCGGAGGCAGGAAGGTCGGGGAGCTCCCTCAGCTCTGCCCTGAGCAGGCAGGTGAAGCCAAGCAGCCCCTCCACGCTCCCTCCCCACGGCAGCACCTTCCCACCACCCGCTCAGCCCTTTTCCTGTGGGACGGTGCTTGTGTGGAGGGAGGGTCCAGAGGGCTGTGCCGGCCCGGCCAGGTGTGCGAGGGAGGAATGAATGCCAGCCCTGCGTCACGGGCACCCCCTCGTCCCTCCCAGCTGGGATAAAACTTGTCCTCACCTGGGATCCGATCTCATTTATCGCAGCTCCCACCTTTCCCCCCTGCCAGCCCCTCGGGAGGGCGAGGCGGCAGCTCCGGGACAGCGAGGGGAGTGAGAACAAAGTGGATATTTGACTGGAGGGTACAGGAATCCGCAGGGAGTTATGTGGGATCGCGGGCTGGCTGCACTCCCCGCCGGACCGGGAGTTGACGTTTAACCGGAAAGAGAAAAGGGACAGAATATAGGAGAGAGGGGAAAAAAAAAAGGAAAGAAAAACCCAAAGCTGGAAATCAAGTTGCAGCAGCGAAGCAGCACGTTCCCCCTCTGCCTTCGGAAGAATTTCTTGGCTTGGTGTGTGGGTGCCTGTTATTCGGGCTGCGGCAGAGGATTTGGACACTGAGTCAGACCCAGCGCTAATGAGGTTTGTGGCATTAATTCATCTGTGCTCTGCAGTGTCCAGCTCGCTATAACTTTGCTGCGTTGATTAACCGGGCAGTGAAGTAACGCGCGGGGCTCCTTGTGCGGGCAGGTGGGCAGGACGCGGAGCGCGGGGCTCAGCCCCTGCCCGCTCCTTCCCTTCGTTTTCCCGTGGTTTTGGCTGCCGGACACCGCCTCGTGCCTCTCGGCTGACTGGGAAAGGCAACGCTCGGGACCGGGCAGGGCTTTGGGGGCTGCACGGGTCGGGGTTTGTCTCTGAAGGTTTTTGGGTGCGGGGCCCGGGAGCGGCGGGCGGGGGCACCGCCTGGGG
>WBMZ01005236.1:0-27334 GCA_013400975.1 Atrichornis clamosus
TCGTTCTCAGCCTCAGAGCACCATGCCTTTTCATTGCTCCGGAGGACGACGTGTCTAGCTGCTTCTGGCGCAGAGCTGTGCGCCGACTGAGAAGTACTCCAGCACACCGCTGCTGGGGAAACACACCGGTGCCACTCACTTTCCTTCTCGTGTCTGCTTGCCATCATTTTCTTTCTCTCTTGTAGTCTGTGTCTAAATCCAAGTGTTTTCGTCTGCAGAAAAGTCGCGGAGATCAATGCGCCGAGAGTCAAAAATGTTTGCTAGGACGATGTTCCTTACATGTGGAAATGTGTTTTTTTCCACACAGGGCACTCCTGTCTTCTAATGCATCGTAGGAACTGCGGTCGCGCCTTGTTTGGCTGCAGTGTTCTTCTCGGCTTCTGGTAAGGTGCCGCACTCTTGCATTTGCCGAGAGACCAACCTGTCCAGGCACTTCCGTACACAACTATGTGCCAGAAAAGAACTCTTGCTAGGTGTGTCTTTTCTCGCCGCATCGTGTGCCACACAACGTGTGCCAGGATAGAAGCGCTTGCTGCATTAGTCTTTCAGTCTCCAAGCCTGTTAACAAGGCGCCGGAGTCTGGGTGAGAGAAGAGAATGCTTGCACGCTGGCACCTTTTTCCTGTGCCGGAGGGCTATGCGGACCTTCCGTCAATACAAGGCTGTAAGTTGCGTGATGATACTTACCGCTGAGAAGGAAGGGGCAGAGCACCATGATCTGACGGCAGTTTGCAGGCTGTAGGAGAAAGAAGATTGCCGCTGGAATGTGGTGCAAAGACAAGTTTACGCACGTAAGAGGCACAGTCGGAGCAGTGTCTTGCACTGGCACAGTCGTCTGTGCGAGACTTAGCCGAAAATGTTTCCCTTTGGATTCACGCTACAGGAGTGATCCAGGGTGAACGTACGGAGAGCTGAGAAGGACGGTGCATGGCCCCGGCGTGTTGCCACAGCAGCGGTGCGCTCGACTGCTTCTGCTACCGGCACAGCGTTCCGTGCGAGACCTACGTGGACATTTCACGCTCGGGGACAACGAGAACGCGTTATGGTGTTTCCTAAGGCGAAGAATGAAGCCGCAGAGCAGTGTGCTTGTATGCGCAGCGGTGCAGTGGCAAGAGGAGCGTGGCTGCCACTCGGTTACCTGCCTAATTAAAGCTATCACTCCCAAGGGGGAACATAAAGGGAAGCCAGCCGTGCTGGTCTGTATTCCTCCCCGAGTCCTCGTGGAAGCAATCCTGTTTAGCTTGAGACTCCGAGATTCAGTGAAGCTGTGGAGAAATTATGGAGTGCACAAGTGAGTCTGATGTGTCTTGCACGTGGCAAAGGGAACACGCAGGCAAGCACTGGCTTTTCCTTCGAGAGCCCTCTGTACGCAAGAAGCTGCCGGCTGTTACAAAGGGACCCGCGAGAGTGGAAGATTGTGATGGCACGTAGACGGGAGCGGGAAGGTGCTGCCAGGAGGAGAAGGAATGCCTTTTGTCCTGACGCTTTTTCTTTCTCGGTGAGGTAGCGCTGCTCGGACTCGGAAGGGCTGGGACGGTGACTGTGCTGCGAGGACCAGTTTTCGCAGGTAAGAGGGAAGGTCATGGAAACACTTTTTGTGTCCTGGCACATCTCTCAGTCCGAACTGCAGCTGGAAACGCTTCCCTTTGGCGTGGGACTCTGCCACCTTGAGGGAGCGAGACGCTGCCTATGGAGTTGAGAAGGAAAATGCGAATCGCTAGGGCGTTTGGTCTAGTCTACAGAGTGCGAGGGGAAGATGAAGGCCAGCAGTAGCTTTTTGTTCTAGGACTTTTTCTTTGGGAGCAGTTGCTGGACGTTTGGGATCTGCGAGAGTGAGACAGTAGGGGGAGGGTCCAGAGAGTGCGAGGGATAGTGCATCTCTCCAGGGAGTTTGGTGCACTTCAACGGGTGCAAGTTCCATGTTGAGCCAGCCAGAGGGTTCTCCGGTGAATGAGCTTTTTGCTGGATTCTTGTGATTTTGTCCCCGGGCTTCCAATGTGACTGGACAACGAGCTGAGCAGGAACACGCAGCCAATGATGCTGTGTGTGCTGTGGAGATGAAAAGCTGCCGGCAACGGTTTCTTTCCCGGCACGGGAGTTCTTCCTGCCCCTTTATTTCTGTGCTAAAGCAGTGTTTCCATTGGAATGTGACGATTTTCTTATCGGATTTTTGAATCTCCCCTAAAGTCCTCCAGGGTTTTAAAGAAAATCTCCCATAACATAAGAATCAGTACTGGGTATCTCTTGTCTTATGCAGGTTTTAACTGCGCAATACACGTTTCTACTATGCTGCTTTTTTTCTGCTACAAGTTCCTGTTCATTTTTGCTTTCTTTCTCAGCGCAGCACCAGAATGTTCATCTGGAACAAGAGACTGCATTTCACAGTCACTTCGAAGAATAGCAAACACATATGAACTGGGCCTATGAGCTCTTACTCTAACCACTCCCACAGCAATCCTTCCAGCACAGAAAATCGCTTGGCTTTTTCCTGGGTACTGTGAGTACTGTTTAAAACAACCACACGATG
Organism: Atrichornis clamosus; assembly: GCA_013400975.1. NCBI lineage: Eukaryota > Metazoa > Chordata > Aves > Passeriformes > Menuridae > Atrichornis > Atrichornis clamosus. The sequence continues at coordinate 2,527 of WBMZ01005236.1, forward strand.
CTGCTGTCGACTTGCAAAAGAGGGAACCGCAGCTTGACCAGCTCTAAAGCACCTACAGAGCATAGCAGAGCTGAAAACGTCCCAGCTCTGCAACTGTGTCTCAACAAAAAGATTTCACTGAACTTCCCCTTTCAAGTACAAACTCTTGCTTGCACCACACTCAAAGGACAACACGAACTCCTTTGTGCTAAGAAATCTTTTCACAATTGCAGCGTCTGACTACACACTTGAAAACAGCTGGCAAAAGCATGGCTTGCAAGAGCACCAGCTGAGAAATCTGGTGCTGCCTACAGCTTCAGCTGCACCCATCGAACTAGCAGCACACACCCTGTTATGTGCACTTTCCTTCTCATCTCTAGGTACCATCATAACCCTTCAGGATCACAGTCAGGATCCAAAGTGAGTGTAACCACGGACTGCTCAGACGCTGAAGGTACCAGGGCAAAAAGTTCAACAGCTTGGCTTTTGCATTTCCACTGGTACAGTTCAAAAGCCCTGGCCGATAAAACTGCCTATGAGGAAAAGCCATTCCATTCACTAAGATTACCCAAGTTACGGATCCTAAAGCGGCTTTTTGACAAAGTCAGGAACTAGAAGCCCATCTCAACACAAACGGGACCTCCTTCTTCAAAATAGAAAATCCCCAGGCCGTGATCCCATACAAAGTGCCAGAAACACGGCATTTACATGGGCCGTTAGCTGCCCTGGTAACTACAGCAGCTGCACATCAATTCTGAGCATCAAAACTTAACTTGTCCAAAAGAAACGTACCGTCAGAACTTCAGGAGACCACCTCTGAGAAGAGGAAGCCACATGCCAAATCGAATCTTTCAGAAGACCACCTTCAGCAATGTACAACAGCTCCATCACGGACACATTGGGGCAGTGCTTCCTCACCAAATCCAACAGGAGAGAAAGTTACTGCTGCCCTTTCCCCCCACTAGGCAGCTTCTTCTCTGCATCTGAAACACTGGCGCTTCATGCTTGCCTTCCCATGCAAAAGCATTGCCACTCCCGTTCTTACCACCTCAAAGGTGGTAAGGTCTGCTCCTCCAACAGTGGGACTACGTCCTTTCCCTACCCCTCCCTTGCCTTGCATTGCCTTGCATTTTCTACAGAACATTTCACTATCTTGCCATTCTTGACCATCCCTGCCCTTTCATTTCTGACCCCCTGTTTCCCTCCCTTGCCCTTCCTACAACTCCATTGCCTCACTGCCCCATGCTCTACCTTGAATTGCCTGCTGCTTTTTTACTAGCCTTGGTTAGTATCCCTCTAATTCTTCCCTTGCCTACCTCCTATTGTCTTGCCTTGCAAAGCCAATATTTTTACTTGCCTTGCCCTGCCACCCCTCCCTTGCCTTGCCTAGCCTTGTCTTGCCTAGCCTTGCCTTGCCTTGCAGTCCCACCCCTCCCCCCAGACCTGCTTACTGCTTTCTTGACTTGCCTTGACAGGTTTACCCCTCTTCTAATTTGTCTTGTCTTGCCTACCCTGGCCTTACAGATCACTGCGTAAATTTTCCTGACCTTTTTACCACTCCATTCCCTTGCAATGTCTCACCAGCCCCCATGACGTTGTACTGAAGTAGAAAAAGTTGGAGGACGTCTAACAAAGAAAACTGCAGGGATCACTGGCTCTGGCTCGACTTGGACTCCCACATGACATATCTAAACTGGACTTGAGACCCTGTGTGTCCACATTTTCCTTCCTGGGAGAAACAGCCATGCTCGCAGCCAAGGGCTTGTGGTTTAAATTGGGATTCAGCCTCCAAAAATTCCAAACGTCTGATGATATCTCCATGAAGAAAGCTGATAGGAACTCCTGCTCTGGCTGGCCTTGGAAAGCTGAATGCCCTCTCCCAACTGGCATTTAGACCCTGGATGTTTTCCTTCCTGTGGAAAAGTGCCATCGTTCACAGCCAGGTGCCTTGTGATGAAATTGGGATTTGATCTCGAAAAATTCCAAACATCAGAGGATAATTTCCAGACGGAGGCTGCTAGGAACTTCTGCTCTCTCTGTCCTTGGATCCCTGAGTGCCACCTCTCCACTTGCCATGACACTCTGGCTGTCCAGGTTTTCCTTCCTGTGCAAAAGAGCCATTGTTCGCAGCCAGGTGCTGTCTGCTGAAATAGGGATTTGGCATGCAAAACCTCAGAATCTCGGAGGATTATCCCTAGATGAAGGCTGCCAGGAACTACTATTCTGGCTATTCATGGAGCTCTGAATGCCACCTTCTAACTGGCCAGAAGACACCGGGTGTCCAGCATTTCCTACCTGTGGAAAAGTGCCATTGCTCACAGCCAGGTGCCCTGTGAACAAATTGGGATTCGGCCTCCAAGAATTCCAAATGTCAGAGGATTATCTCCAGACGAAGGCTGCCAGACACTTCTCCTCTCTCTGTCCTTGGAACCCTGAATGCCGCCTCTAAACTGGCCATAAGACACTGGCTGTCCAGGTTTTCTTACCTGTGGGAAAGTGCCATGGTTCACGGCCCAGTGCTTGTGGTCTTAATTTGGATTCCATCTCCAAAAAGTGTGAACGTCAGAGGATTTCTTCCAGAAAAAAACTGCAAGAAACTTCCACTCTCTCTGACCTTGGACTCCTGGATGCTGCCTGTCAACTGGTCATAAGGCATAGGCAGTCCAGGTTTTCCTTCCTGTGGAAAAGAGCCATCATTCACAGCCAGGTGCACTGGGCCAAATTGGGATTCGGCTCCCCATAACTGCAAATGTCAGAGGATCTCTACCAGACAAAAGCTATGAGGAACTACCGCTCTGGCTGTCCTTGGACTCCTCAATCATCCCTCTCAAGTGACAAGAAGATACTTGGTGTTTGGGATTTCCTACCTGTGCAAACGAGGCATCGTTTGCAGCCAGGAGTTTGTGGCCTATGGTAGGGTTCGGCATCCTCTAATTGCCAAAGGCGGAAGATTTCTCCTGCAAGGAACCTGCCAGGAACTAGCCCTCTGGCTGGCCTGGGACCCCTGAATTCTGCCTCCAAAGTGGCCATAAAGCACTGGCTCTGCAAGTTTTCCTAGATGTGGAAAAGGGCCGTCTTTCACAGCCAGGGATTTCAGGCCAAATTTTGGATTCTGCCTCAAAAATTGCGAATGTTGAAGGATATCTCCCTGAAGAAAGCATTTTATCTAACACCCGACTTGCAGCCTGAGGGGTCGGATGTGCAGTGGGCAGCTGTTGCAATCTACCCACCATTAACAGCTCATCAGGCATAATGTAGATGGGAATACAATACATAGATTTGTTACACCCGATATGGTAACCCAGGACCATTGTGGTTCTGATTTGTGGGGGTTTTTTGTGTTCATTTTTTTGTTTGTTTGTTTGTTTGTGGATTTTTGTTGTGCTGCTGGTGTTTTGGTTTCTTTTTAATAGTGTTTGGGTTTTGGGTTTTCTTTAGGTTTTTTTGTCTTAATCTGGTAATAAGTCCTATAGAACAGCTTGATAAAGAAATTGAAACAACATGACTCTTAACTTTGCAGTTGCTAGAAGAGTACCTCCTGGAAAAACAATTCAAGAGTCCATGGTTAGCATAAAAAATTCCATGTTTAGTGATTGTGAAATTAAATAGTCTCCTTTTTGTAGTAGTGTAAGCATGTACTTCCAGTCTATAGAAAAGCAACTCTCAGCTAGCAATCCTAGTGAGGATTACCTTCCTTATTTTAGATGCTTATCTAAAGAGAAACCTTCTTCAAACACATTAACAGTAGGAGATATCTGTTTTCTCTGCCAGGTCATTTGTTCCCTGGGGGGGAAAACTGTAGTGGGCCAGATTCAATATCTACCCCATTGAAGGATGGAGAGTACTCAGTGTTCATGTCACGTGACTGTGGGAAAAGTCAAGGTTTTACTAAAATCCCACTTGAGAGGTTAATGCTCTTACCTACTTGAGCATGTAAATGTAGATCTCAAAACTCAATTTTCTTGCAGTAAAATGGATATAAAACCATAAAAGGACAACTTTTTTGAGATGTTTAAATGACATGTACTTTAGTATCTACAATTGTGATAGAGTGATATGTAAAATTAGGTTAAGGCTACTTGTATGTCTTATGTTAAGATTAACTCATTCCAGAGCATTAGGAGATCTTCAGAATTAAAATTAACTGTAGAAAGGAGGGCAGTATGAATTTAAATATGATTTTATTTTCAGTATAGTTTTGCTCAAGGTGATAGAACTTATGTCTGGGCAGAACACAATGTCTAAATATACTGAGGTAAAGATACAAAAATTGTTCACCTTGACTACATTACCTCTCTTTTAAGAGAGCTTCTGTATTGCATGCATGGATGAATTTACTTAAGCAGTATTCTAAAAAGGAATCTAGCTGAAGTTTAAAATTTCATATGGTGAAGAATATGCATGCATGGAAAAGGTGCGTGGTTTAAATCTCTCTCCAAACTCTAATCATATCAATAAAGTTGCTTCAAACCCTTCAGCGTTAGTTTATACATAGGAATATTGAAAATTTCTTGTTGTTGACAATGAGAGAATGTTAGATATTCCTTCACCTACTATTAACTAGTTTTACACTCTGAATAAAGTTATCCTAGTCTGAAAAGGAGATGTCTGCTAAGGAAGGCAGGAACCCTCCTGGAATGGAAAGAATTTCCCCTTCCCCTGAATTATCGTAGTTTTGAAAATTACAAGGATTTTGAGCACAAATGTGGGAAAAGGAATAACAGTTCTTTACTAAAACGTGTATATATAGCACAGCAGAACAAACAACAACAGTAATTGCAACAAAAACCAGTAACAGACTCCCTGCCTGACACCCGGTTTCCCTTGTGGTGTAGTTACGGCCACACCCGGGTAGGGGCCCTGGTGAGGCAGGGAAGGCAGAGAGGCTGCAGTCCAGTGGAAGTGGTGGTTGTAGTCCAATGGAAAGTGATGAATGCANTGGTGTAGTTCACACCCGGGTAGGGGCCCTGGTGAGGCAGGGAAGGCAGAGAGGCTGCAGTCCAGTGGAAGTGGTGGTTGTAGTCCAATGGAAAGTGATGAATGCAGTCCAGACTGAGAGTGGTGGTCCTTTGGAGGTCCTGCATCTTCCTCGGATCTGCTGAGGCGATGCTGGCGAGAGTGTGTCCCAGGGTCCAGACTCCCTTGATTATATTCTGGCAGGAGCGTCCCGTACCTCCCCCAGGGCAGAGCATTTCACAATGGAATGATGAGATAAGATAGTTTGGGACGTCCTGGGTGGTTGGGTCATTACAGCTGCCCATTGTCCATGATGGCCCATTAACCTAGATGGCCTCCTCAGTACGGGTGTGATCATTATTGGTGCTTTCTGGGGGAAGCTCTCCCAGCTGTGTCTTTTGTGAAGACAAAGGGACGCTACCTCACCACAGGGTTTCCTTATCTTGTCTAACAGCCAGCTTGCAGTCTGAGGAGCCAAGCATGCACCAGGCAGTTGTTGCAAATGACCTGTCATTAACTGCTCATCAGGGCTAATGCAGATGGGGTAGAATACATTGTTTTACTACATCCCCATAACCCAGGACAAAAGTTTAGGATTGTTTTTTGTATAATACAGATAAAATTCAAGATCAGTTTCTTTTCACAACCCAAATGGAAAGTACTCCTCCTGTAGTTTACATGAATTTTATTGGGCTGTCTATATGCTATGAAAGCAACTTTTTTCATTTATTCCAAGCAATAACACTAATCATACTACAATCGTTGTGTCTATTACATAATGATTCTTTGAAGTGGAAGCTGCTTGTATTCAGATTCTTCTGAGTTGAAAGGAAAGGAAAAAAGCTGGAAGTGGAAAGCGTTGTGGGGAGTTCGGTGTGTCTTTAGAACATGAAAAATTACAACAGGATCTTACTTTGAATGCAGTGTACGCTGGAGGCCAGTGACAATACATCTAGTGAATATCAACTTATAGGGTGTTTTTCTACGTGCAAAGATTTTAATAGCTTAAGCAGAAGAAAATAAATAAGCCTTGCCTGAAAAATAAAATCTTCAACCCAAAATACTGTATGCTGTTAATTAGTAACCATTCTTCTCATTGAATAAGTCAGACTTTTAAGGAAATCTGAGGAAGAGCCAAGTAAGCTAACTTCACACTTTGGGTACATGCTGTAAGTGAGAAGTTTTTTTCTCATAAAATATTAAGGAACTGGAAAGACTCTCTAGTCCCAACCCCCACCATCCCTGCCCTGCCATAGGCAGGGGCACCTTCCACTAGACCATGTTGCTCAAGGCCTTATCCAACCTGGCCTTGAACACTGCCAGGGATGGGCAACCTGTTCCAGTGCCTGACCATCACCACACTAAAGAATTTATTCTTAATATCTAACCTATATTTCCACTCTTTCTGTTTGTATCCATTACTCCTTGTTCTGTCACTACAGTTCCTTATGAAGAGTCCTTCTTCAGCTTTCCTGTAAGTCCCCTCCAGATACTGCAAGGTTGCTATGTCTTCACGCAACTTTCTCTTCTCCAGGCTGAACAGTCTCAACTTTCTCAGCCTGTCTGTGTACGGGAGGTGCTCCAGCATTTTTATCATCTTTGTGGCTCTCCTCTGGACTTGCTCCAAGAGTTCCATATCCTTATTATGTTTGGGGACCCCACATCTGAAAGCAGCACTCCAGGTGGGATCTCACCAGAGCGGAGTAGAGGGGGAGAATCACTTCATTCAACCTGCTGACGACATTGTTTTTTTGAAGCAGCCCAGGAAGTGGTAGGCTTTTTGGGGTGCAAGTGCACATTGCCAGTTCATATTGAGTTTTTCAACAACCACCCCCCCGCTGGTCTTTCTCCTCAGGAGACCTCTCTCTCTCTCCATTGATATCTCCAGGAGTTTAGAGTCAACAATCTAATTAAAATTAAATTATATATTTTCTTGTCTAAACACTCTTGGTCTTTGGTGCTACTTGGTAAATTGGTGGACCTTACATTAAGAATGTTATACTTTCTACCATCTTTTTTTTGTTAATTTATATTTAAAAGTCTGTTTTTATTTGATGCATTACTCAAAGAGTATGTTGTAGTAGAGATACCAGTTTTGGTATTGGATTCATTTCAAAATTAAATTTAAATTTTACTGATTGACATTGGCAGGACAAAAAATGGAAATCTTCTTTCTGAAACAAGGAAGTTTCCTTAACTTCAGGAACCTTACCTATGCAACTAAATGGGATTAGATCTACCAACCTGAATACCCTTCAGTGTGTCATCTGGAAATTTTGTCTTGATGGACTTTGGAAACTGTTATGTGCCCAGTGTTTCTGGTGTATGAAACACCATTGAAAGAGTGAGAAGGTATCAGCAGCTGTTGTCTTTCCGGAGACTTCTGAAGCTAAAAAAGAAGAAACAGATCCATCCATTTGCTTTAACTTTTTTCCTTTTATTTTTCACTACTTGTGTAGGACAGTTGAGTTGAAGCCCTATTCTTACCTCTCTGCTAGACTGTCTGAAATTGGTAGGAGAGCCTTCAAAGAAATCTTTAATCTTTCATTAGTGTCTGTGCTCTGTGCTTCCTTGGGATAATGTGGAAATGAGATACCTGCTTGTCTTTGCTAGCTGTGGCAGTTGTCCCCACTCAGATAGGAAAGAAGAGGATAGCCACTAGGAGAAGGAGAAAATGCAGGAGAAATTCATGTGTGAAGGATAAGAAGTTGGGTAGGGGGAGGGGTTTCTGTAGCACATAAACAACTGATGTCGCCTTAGATTGGAACAAAGCCCAAAAACGTGAAAGGATAAAGCAAGGATTTCTATCACAAGGATTTTGACCGAAAGGTGTCAAGAAATAGAAATTATAATACAGAGTAATGACTTGCTAACTAAATGGAAGCAATGTGAACCAGAGGTAATGCATAACAAAATACCTTTTTCTGCTTAAGAAAAGATCTGGTGAGGATAGACCTCCCATCAGGCCAGTTTAGGGGAAGGAGTCCCTGCCCTTACAGGGTCTCAAGTTGAAGAAACGATGTACAAATTGTAAACCAAAGTTGATACAGTGTAGTTATTTTTGAAGTCCTTAAATCCTTGGCTTTCCTGTAATCCGGGCATTTGCTGATTTCATTAATTTGGAGTTTGTTGTTGACTATTGGAGGTAATGGCTGTGTTGAGCTCCCTTATGAAGGCTTTGTCTCTCTCATCAGTACAGTCTGGAGATGATTATGTGCATTTCTGAAAAACTTGCAGAACCGTGACTATTGGCCTTTCCTTACGATGCAAGAATATCTAAAAAAAACATATTAAGTTATGGTAAAAAGATCACAGAAGTTTTGTAATACCAGATCTTGCACATTTAAGTGTTTAATATCAGAGTTAAATTGAGAAAATTTGCTTTAATTTTTATGAATTGCTGATCGACTTGGAAAGACTATTTAAAATTCCTGGTGTTCAGTCTGGGCTAGAACAAGACACTTGTCTGCATAGAGATGTGAGTATTCATATATCCATCCGAATTTTGGGCATCTATTGTTGGTTTCCTCAGAGGACTTCTGGAGAGAAAAAATTTAGGGAAGTTGTCTCAAACAAGAATCTATACTGATGAGATTTAATGGCTAAATTACATTACATTAAATCAACTAATATGGAAATAGTTGGTCCTAAATTGTTATTTGTGTTGTGTTCAGTGTAAAATTGGGAGGAGGAGGGGGTATCTATCCACCTTTTTTTGGGAGACTTCAGTTTTCCTGGCATTGACTATATTAAGGATCCTAGTATAAGTGAGTTTCTGGCAACTACAGATAGACTTAACAGCTTGAAACACTTCTCAGCCAAGTCTGCAGCTTTCCCAAGAGGACTGTTCTCAAAACAGGGCTTATATAGACTTATTAGCAACCATCTGTTCTCTGGGGTAGTACAGCTTAATACCCTACATGATACTGAGGAGATAAAATAAATAAATAAATAATAACTGAATATTACCAACCAGTCAAGTAGGGGATATACAGGATAGAGCCTCTCATCCTAGTAGAAAAAGTGAACTGTTAGGTATAAGGCTTTTTTCAGAATTCTAATGAAAGAGTCTATTCCAAATTTTTAAAACATTTGGTTTAGTTAAATTTCTGTCAGTGGTTCTATAAGTCCTTGCCATTCAATTTCCTGACCTTTACATTTAATTTTTTAAGCTGTTTTCATGTGGATTGTAGGATGGATTTTTTTGACACAGCGGCTAATACAACAGTTGTATTTTTGACTAAATAATAAATTGCTTCTATCTGAAAAATATGTTCTTAATCTATTTGGAGATGATTGATGGTGCTTTGTGGCGGATCTTTTATTAATACAATTCAACGAAAAGTACTGCCCATTTGTCTCAGTTTTAGAGACAATTTAAAAGAGGACACTCTGGAGATAAGTCTTCTCCTCTAAAGGGGTCCCAACAAGCCCTTTCTGAAAAATATAAAATGAGTAACAATAGAGGAAAGGGAAAAAAACCCCCAACAACAGTGTTTTAACAAACAGAAGCAAGGAGAAGCAATGGTAGCAAGTGCTAACTATTAAACTAACACAACTTATCCCAGAACAAAATGCCAGAGAATACTCTTCTGACATGTAGTGCAAAAATGTTGCTGGCATTTTCCCTGCCACCCCAAGTACCAGAGCTCTCATGGAGCTGCAGGCGAAGGTCCGATGGGTGCCCAGTGCTGATCCTCTCCCCGGCGGGGCACAGCAGGACAATCATGGTGGGCAGTGCAGCTGGGCTCAATATTTTCCTGCTGACTTGTCTTGGTTCACAGGGGCCTGGTGGGCCGGAGCAGGGGCGGCCCCGCTGTTGCCGATGCGATGCCTCCTGCTTCACACGAGCAGCTGTTCAGTTCATCTCGGAACAGTCTGAAGATCGTTGCTGCAGCTTCTCCGATCCAGGGAAGAGAAAAAGGGGTTTTTGCCTGGGCCAGGAACCACGCCAGCTGAGTAAGCACCACGCTGCACCCAGCTGCAGGAAGCCCGAGCTGCGAGGCTTCAAACCCACCATGCCAAAAAGCGCCCGGTCCTCCCCCAGCCTCACACACATCCAGTCCTGCACCTTAAAGGTTACAGCACTTGTTTTTTTCTGGGCATAAAGCGGACAATAATGGAATAGTCCAGTCACAAATCACTTCAAGACACCACTTTAGTGTCTGAGAAGTAGTTTTAATCCTGTGATGTTCCCTGACAAGGGTAGGTAGTCAAAGTTTTGGGAGACAGGGATGTCTTTTATAAGCCACCAAGAAAGACCTGAAGCTCTTTATGAAAATGTGTTTATGTTTTACTGGCTGAATTCATGAGAGGCACTTATACTAACACACTGTGACCTGAATGATTTTAAACTATCAGTGAAATGTTGTAGGGAGGAGCAACACTGAAAATCATTTCTGATGACCAAATCATGCAAGTATAAATGGCATAATGGCTATATGTCCAACTACTACAGAAAGCTAATTAAGTTCTTCACCATTCAAATTCCCTAAATACCTTGTGCTGTTGTGCCAAGACACCACCTGGAAGGCATGAGCACATTCACAGAAAGCCTGTTCAGGTTTTTCTTTGCCTAATAAATCTGTGTTTGGCTGGCATGTCTGTGTTTGGGGAACTGGGGACCTGTGGGCCTTCCTTTCCCATTTCTGTCTGTTAATTAAGTAATTTCTTCTTTACTGGGGTGGTGGTGGTGTCCTAAACAAACAAAAGCCCAAACAGAAAAAAAACCCCAACCAATTAAAAAAAACAACTCCAAAGAAACCCCACCAAACGAAAAACTCCCAAGAGCTCACTTTGCAATTGGGAGCATTACACAATTTCAGAAATAGCTGAAGTCGAACACTTTCATCTGAAACTTCTTAAATTACAGTATGATTTTTGAAGCATGGATCTGTCAATAGGTGAAAATTCATAGCAATGGGAGTCCGCTGTATTGTTAACTATTATAATAGAAAACATTTCTTGTCAGAAAATAGTTAGACTAGTGTAGCTGTGGCTCTGTCTCCCAACTATTTCTCAGGGAACATTTAAGGAACACTTAAACCATCCTAACTAAATATTGGCAGCTGCTACTCAAATTGCATGGCAACGGTCTGGGGCAGTAGCCCCTGCTGGATCTCACAAAAAAGACTCTGCATTGTACCTCCTACTTTATAACTGGCAAACAATCCACCATTATCTAATGGGAGTGTCCACATGGATTCCAGTGTTCTTGGTGCAACTGGACTATCTGATCCTATTAACTGGTCTCCTGTGGCCAGCTATACTCTATCACTGCAACACAATTATGTGGTTTACATTATTGAAAAGACTTTAGAAGTACCTTGCAATGTCTTGTGAAGAAATCAGGAGCTTCCAGTGCAGCAGTGACATTATATGGAGTTCCACAGTGCCCCACTGTACTGTTTAATGGGGTTTCTTGGTGTAGGTTTTTCTTGCCCTCCCCTAGTAACCTGCTGGCAATGTTGAGGGACATTGTTTTGGCTGCCACCATTTACCTCAGGCCTTAGGAAACAATATACTATCAGCAAAACTTCCTTATATTGGATTAACTCCAGCAGTAGAAACAGCTGTTTTTTAACAATCACGATACTGTTCTGAGACTTTTAAGGGCCAAATTAGGGCTCGTTTAAGGGCCAAATTTCAGTCTCAACTATATGCATTTTGGATCCTTCAAAGCCAGTAGAACTGGCTTTCATAGACACAAGAAAGGGCTTAATTCTGAACAAAGTAGGATAAAACATCCAGCAGTGGGAACAGTGTTCATTGCTTCTTATTTAGTTACAAAGTGAAGCTACCTTAGTGATAATTGACCCTGAACACAGGCTGTATAACATCTTTTCTTTTGAGACATGAGGTAGGAGTTTGAGCACTACGCAATTCAATCCAAGCAGAATACACAGGGGACAGCAGTTTTTGGCAGCAAAACAATAGCGATAGAACAACAATTTTTAACTCAACCTTATTCTGTAGTCATCTTGTCCAACTCCTATAGCAGGCAACAGGCTCTTCATCACTAGCAGATTTCACTCTCCTTTTGTGACTCATGCCTTCTATGGGTCTGGGCCATACCAGGGTTCAAATCTGGAAGAGAGAAACTGGAAGTGTGGTGGTTTTGCTCAAAGAAAATTTCCCACTCTCCTCCTCCACAGTCTTTGCCCATCCTCAGCAAGATGTATTCTATTTCTCTCTCTTCTCCCAACTCCATGAAAACTCAAGCCTAAACCAGCTGGTTGCTGCACAGCCCTCCCCACTTTGCCAGGCATATGGAGGGAGCAGATAATATGACACAGCTCAGCAGTTCCCAGAGCGGGGAAATAGTGCTCTGTATTGAAGACTGATGTAACACAGGTACTGTGTACAGCCACGGGAGCAGCCTGGGCATCTGGCTTTGCCTGATGTTGGCTCACATTCCTTCTGGCTTGATTATGCATGGAAGTGACCCTGGAAGGTGGCAGGCATACATGGTGAGTATGAGAAAGGACAGGCGAGAAAACAGGTGAAGATGCCAGACCCTGCGTGGTGTCCTTTTTAAATAAAAAACCCCAACAAACAAGAACCCTATGTTCTCCATCACAGACTTGCTTTTGGCAAAAACACATATGCAGGAGACTTCAGGTTCACCAGAACTCGGGTTAGCTTATCAGAGTTGCTGCACACAGTAGTACAAAGTAAGCCTTCTAGCAGCTGGGCAATCACGATCACCTCCGCATGCTGGGAACTGAGCTAAGCAGTTTCTGTGGTAAGACTTTCCTCTAAGCAGAATACCCCAGGCTAGAAGACTTTCCAGGCTTGAACTCCTGCTTTGGCACCTGGCTGGACATGAGGTGCATAATATTAGCCTTTTCTCTTGCACTTAAACTTGCATTTAAACTGAGAATGCAGTAGCAAAAAATGACACTGTGAGCCTGCTCAGCTGCAGAACATAAGATACAGGGTGGCCAGAACCAGAGGTCAGAAGAGAAAAACAGCTTTTTTGTTGAATATGACGCAAGCACACGTCAGTAAGAATAATCTAGTCATGGTCCCCTACCTCTGTGTCCCAGGCAGCGAGACACAGCAGCAGAACCTGGGAGTGTCCCAGAGTCATTTCAAAGAGTCATTAATGACATGATGTTCCTCCCTGCTGATCCCTGCTCAAGATTTGGAGGTGTGATCAGGATATTTACCAATGTTCATGTGAAAGTAATAAGCACACTCAAGGGTGGAAAAAACAGAGCCTTGAGTCTCTTTCGTAAGTTTCCAGATCTCTTAACATGCTTCAGGCATTCTTCATACAGATTGTATGGATGCCACCCTACACTTAGTGAATAGGGAAACTAAACAGGGCAGGTGATGCAAAGCAAATGACAGCTTTAACTTCTCCTATTTAAAAAACTGTACAGAAAGTACTACTGTTAATATGAAAGAAGGCATTCCTTGTAGGGCTTGTGGGTGATGTGACACTTTTCCAGTGACAGGTGTAGGTATTATAATTGGGTTCATTAGTAACTAGGCTTGATCTTAGTCTTGAAATTGCTCTGTCTTCCAACAAGTCACAAGAAAGAAATCACGGGTGATGGAGGTTTTTTTGCCTTCTGCTGTGGGGATGCGGATGGTTTCATCTTTACCAAAGGTTAGGTTTTAACTGGGAAGGCAACTGCAGAAAACAGTTAAATAATTTATTGTAAAGTTTATAAAAGTGTATATTACACAATGAACAATGTGTAACTGTTGAACAATATATTTTTAAAAGTAAGGAAACATTTTGAGCCAGAGGGGCTTTAGGACAGTTTTATGACCAGTCCAACCATATGAGAACAAGGTCCTGAAAGAGCTGCCAATAATAATCCTTATGCAGGAAGCTGGGCTAGAGGTGGTGACAGGTGGTACCCACAAGCTGGTATTCTGGCAGGGCTGAGAGAGTGCTGCTTTGGCTCCCTCACCAATACCAAGGAAAATATCCCATTCTCCCTGATTGGGGTAGAGACAGGATCAACATGAATACAGCAGAAACTGTAGATTGATTGTGCTGCCGCAGACTTGCAGTTACTGAGCAAGAGCTCCTGGGCAGGCACTCTGGAAAAACACTCATCATGGAATCTTGCAGACTCTTGATTTTTTTGTTCCCCTTTTCTGTATTTATCTTGTCTCAGGTAAATAACTTAAATGTCCAGATCAGAACTACTCTAAAGGTAAAACGCTCTATTCTTCAGGGAGAGCAATGGCTGTCAGGAGCTAACCTCACCCTTGACAACACAAACAACAAAGAAGGATTCTGAAATTGCAGAGAAAATAGGGGTTGCTCTTTACAGGAGCTAATTGAAATTGGGAATACAAAATGCTGTAAGAGTTATTTTCCAAGATATGAGAAATAGCTGTAGCCATAATAAGATTAGCAGAAGTAGAAAAATGTGTGCAATGTTATTGAGGACAATCTTCTAATTGTTTGAGAATCAGTTGGAGGACTGAATACAGAGATCTGCAGGTCATAGAGAAAGGTTACTCACAGAGGAAACAGCAGTCTCAAAAGCAGAAAGCTAGATTTGGAGGCTAAAAAATCCTATTGGTATCACCAAAGTAAAATGTCTTTAAAAACTAGTGTCATGGGTTTGTAGTTCCAAAAACTGGTAAACTGGCCTTTGCCTTTTTGGTTGTATTGCCTGCAGGTGCATGAGTACATGACAGGGCAGACAGACAAAGTAACAGCTGAGATGACACTTTGGTAGGGAAGGCTGTAGGAACAGTACCTGGCAGATCCAAAGCATGGAGCTGCTCTATGGGGCTGGACAACCTTCTTTGAATATTTAGGGTGTGAAGGGTAAAGAAGGTGGTAGTTATCACCATCAGAGGTGGTGTTTGAGACATATGGATGTTAATTGTTTTCAGACCTCTTGGAGTCTTGTGCATTTCTGCTTTGGATCTCATGCAATTCACACTTGGCATCTGTTCCCATTTTGGAGCAGAGCAGGAGCACAGCTGTAGCAGGCATGCAGAGGCTGAGCCTGATGCTGTTACTGGGCTTAAGATACCTGATGCACTGACATCTTGCTCTATCCACACAAGAGAAAGCAAGCATTGCAAAACTTAATAAATCTGCAATTTTCCTACTCAGAGATTACAGATAGATGCAGTTGAAAATGAGAAGGGAGTGTAAAACAGGGGCAACTGAGTGAAGAGCTCTGCATGCTCTGACCATAGAGGGGAGCTGTCTTGGTTTTGCAAGACCTGGTTTTTGGTAGCAGGGGTGCTGCAGGGGTGGCTTCGGTGAGAAGCTGCTAGAAGCCCCGCCATCATGTCCTGCAGGGCCAATGTCTGGCTGGCTGCAAAGATGGACATGCCACTTAGCCAATTAGAAGTGGTAACACCTCTGTGATAACGTATTTAAGAAGGAATTCAAAACAATCCTGGTGGTGCAGTTTTAATTCCAGCCAGGGAGGTGGGGGTGAGTGGGAATATGTGAGCTGAAAACCAACATGAAGAAGAACCAAGGTCAGGTTGGAAGAAGATACTGCAGGAGCTAGAGCCCAGATTCCTCTGCAGCTGCTTTTTGGCTGGTGGTGAGACCATGGTGAAGCGGGATGTCCCCCCCTTGTAGCCCATGGAGGACCACAGGTGTGTAGAGACCCACTTGCAAACATTGGAGCAGGGGGATGCTTAAAACTACTGCAGCCTGTGGAATTACAGGCATGCAGAGACCCCCTTTGCAAACTTTGGAGCAGGGGGATGCTTAAAAAGACTGCAACCTGTGGAGGAGTGACCCATGCCGCAGCAGTTTGAGAGCTGCTGTTGCCCATGGGGTGGACTGATATTGCAGCAGTTAGCAGAAGGCTGCTTGTGAGATGGACCTTTCTGAGGGGAGTAACTCCTGAAGAACACTGCCTTCCAGAGGGGACCCCACCATCCAGCAGGGGAAGACTCCAGTCCTTGAATTATGAAGACTTGACCTAAAAAACCCCCTAAATCTCTGCCTTCCTGTGTCGTTTGGGTACGACGTAAAGCAGGGAGGGGGAAGTGAGGGGGGAAAGAAGGTGTTTTTTCCAAAGCTCATATTATTTCATTTTTAAAAATTTTCTATTAGTTTTAGCATAATAAAGTAACTCATATATCTCTTAAGATAAAGCCTCTCTCAAATCATTTGAATCATAAGACCTGATGGACACTTTGAATTTTTTTTCTCTCCTCTGTTCAACTGTGAGGAGTCAGCGAGCCTGGGTAGTTCCTGGCCTCTGGCCAGGCTCAAACCAAAACAGTAGCGTAGAGGAACCCAGAGTGGTTGTATCTCCTGACAGCTGCTTGCAGCTCTTGCTATGAGAACCAAGAGAGTTAATAAAACTGTGTGGCATGGAAGAAGTAAAGAAGACCTGAGAGAAATATTAGATAATAAAGCACCAGGGCCAGATGGGTATGTAGCTGATTTTACAGAACATTCTGAGGCAAATTGCTTCCAACTGTAAATAAAGATTTTAATGCACTTAATAGTCAAAATATTCTTCCTTAACTTAATTTAGCCCACCAGAAAGAAAGGCAAAGAAGTGTAGAGTGTAAAAATCTATTTTATGATCTTGCACTGACTATAACAATTTTTAAACTAATTGCTTTTAGATTAGGGGCCAAGGCTATAATATTTTCTCAGGGCAGGTTTTCCAGAAGCCACTGCTCTCTTCATCATGGCATGAGTATGTCAGCTTTGCTATAGCATTACAATTTGATTGACCAGAAACATCTCAGCAGGGGATTCAATTTGCCTTCTGAAATAGGAAGTTATTCATTAAACCAGTCACTTTCTCAATCTACATACAGGAAAACCAGCAATTACCCTTTTCCTCTGCTGTTCTGGGAAGTAGAGCACTGTAGCCTTGCATGTGTCAGAGCTCTTTGGGCTCTATGCAGCCTTGATGAGCACTAGTGTCGGGCTCTGAAAGCCCTGACACAGACACAGAAGTTCACAGCAATGGACACCAGCTCAGTGTGTAGTGAATCAAGCCTTTGTGTGAAGCTAAAATCCGGTACCGAGCGTGCAGTAATTGGGGCAGAATAGTGTATGCCATTCCTGGAGCCTTGCAGTAGTAATCAGGGTTTATAGTCAAGAAGTATTTCTGAGTTTTAGGTTGTACCAGCCAAACACAGATTTTCTATCTGCGTAGGTTGAAATAGATCTGCATATTTATCCCTGTGGGTATTATTCTGCAGAGCTGTTTCTGTCAGAGATTTTAAATGACATTACCCAGATACCAGAATCTGGGGCCTTTTTCAGCATCTTTGTTGTGTACGTATTTCATGTACATCTCTATTAAAATGTATTTACTTGATATCAGCTGCCTCAGTTTTATAGACAATTTAAGAGAGGACACTCTGAAAAATGAGTAATTTCCTCTAAAGTGTTACAACAAGCCCTATGCACCAATACAAAATGAATACTAACAGAGAAAAAATGAAAAAAACATTGGTTTGTTATCAAACAGAGGTAAGGAGGAAAAAAAGTAAACAACTGCTAAACTATTGGAACTCAACCATGCCCCCCCGCCACAGAACAGAACAATATGTCGGAGAATACTCCTTTGCGACACGTGGTATAAAATGGCACCAGTTTTCCCTTTGAGGAGGACCGGAGCTCTCATGAAGGGGTCCATGCAGCAAGCAAAGGCCCGGGGGCCTGGCTGGTGTTGATCTCCTCCCCCGGCAGGGCTCAGCAGAACGGTCACGGCAGGCAAAGTAGCTAGGCTGGAACTTCTCAGTGTTTCCCATCAGCTCAGCTCAGCTTGTAGAGGCCCAGAACTGAAGCAGGGCAGCCCCGCTCTTGCCAATGTGGTGCCTCCGGCTTCGGACCAGCAGCTGTTCAGCTTGCCTCAGAGCAGTTCAAAGATCTCTCCTGAAGCTTCTCTTAGGGAGAAGGGAAGGGGAAGGGAAAGAGGTTTTTGCCTGGGCCTGCGTATGCGCCGAAGAGATATACGCAGGTGAAACCAGGGATCAGAGCCATAGTTTGGTGTTATAGGTTTATTCAGGCTGCATCTCCACTGTCCTCGCACGTGGTGCCCGGGAGAGAACTCAACCCCTCAGCCTCGCTGCCAGCATATGAAAGGGTCAGTACAGCCGAAGTACTCTTATCTCCTAATGGTAAAGGAACGCACTTCAAAGACAACCCCCAGTGAGAAAGAACAAAGGTGTCTGTTCCCACAGTATCATCTGCTGTCTTTTCTAATAGATAGATGGGCCTTGAACCACATAGCAAACCTCAAGCCAGCTTCTTCCGCAGGGCTTCTTCTACTCCTACAGCCAGGAACCACACTAGACGAGTAAACACCACGCTGCACAGAGTCGCGGGGAGCCCGAGCTGCGAGGTTTCAAACCTACTGTGCCAAAAAGCCCCGGTCCCTCCCCCAACCCTGCACACACCCAGTCCCGGGCCTTAAAGATATAGCAGCCATTTTTTTGGGCAAAAAGCAGAGGATAATGGAATAGACCATAGACAAAAATAACTCCAAGACATATTCCTGAAGATACAGACATACATATATATGTATGTATATATATATATATATATATATGCTATATAAACATATATTCAAAATAAATGAGTAATTTTTCCACTTAGGCATAATTTCACATAACAGTGTCAACCTTAGAATTATGAATTTCTCTGTCCTTGGAGAACATTTCTCCCCTGTTAATTCTTGCTGTGTACCTGCAGCCCAGGCACTAACACAGACAGGTTTATTGCAGGAATTGAGCACAGCTCTCTCCCTCTATTCAGATGACCATGGGGTCCCTGTCACATGCTCAGGCAGAGGAACTCATTTGCAATAGATGTGGTGCAAGATGACTCTGATTGGTCTGATTTCCAAATTCAAACAGTTGCCCACTTGGGGCAGAATGTTTCACCCTGATGAAGATTATCTGCTTGGCCTGAAATCCAGTCAGAAGATACAAACTATTTGTGGTGAGCTACCAGAGGTTCTAGTGGTAATTTTTGATGTTGGATATCCTAAAAGCCCAACTTGGCTTACAGTCTTCAAACATCTGTCCCTTTGAAGTAAGTTTTGAGAGATAAGCTGCTAAAGAGACCTGAAGGCATATGACTAGCAGCCAAATTCTTTATGCTATAGAAGTCCAGCATACTTTCATTCAGTTAGATTCTTCCACATTCTTGAAGTATATGGATTTTCTCCTGTGGATTGGGATGCCTCTTCATGGTTACTTCTGAGTGATTGAGAGAAAATGGAAGAAGTATCCCATGAAACAGAGTGTGGTGAAATGGAGCAAAACTTCTACTTAATGTTTCTTTTGCTAGCATGCAGAAAAAGGTATGATGCCAGAGGTTTATGTCCAAAAGGGAGACAGAGGAGTCCTGTAACTTTATTCAAATAAGGGGAGAGGCCATGGGGCATTTCCCCTGGGGTCTCTTGGATTGTTGGAGGACGAAGCCTCCTTTTTATCCTAATTTCCTGGCCGCATTTTTCCCTCTCCCTTTCCCCATTGGCTAAGGTACTTGGAAGGTATAGACTTCCTGAATCACATAATAAGTGTTTATCTCTAACATGCATGCCCCCCTTCTTCTTAGTATAACATAAGATATTTATGGTTCCTTAAATCTCTCTTTTTCTTCTCTGAATTGAAGACTTAACATGGACTTGTTGGAGCGACAGTCTGTGTCTATTAGTAACATTCCCCTGAAGTTTTATGGTGGTTTCGCTTGCTATCTAATCTTCCAGACTTTGGCCAGTCTCTGGCCTTATCTCTAAGCAGGTCCACAGTTGATTTGTAAGACACATTTATCATATTCCCTTCACTTTACTATACAATTGCTTTAATATAGCGCATGTTGCCATTTTATGTATAGTTGACTAGTGTTTTAAGCTTTTATACTGTGTAGTATGTAATTCTGATTCAGAACTTCTGTCTGTTTATTCTTCTTAATAAATAACTCACCTTTTAAAAATATATCTGATTTACCTTCATTAAAACTTGTGGGACAAAATTATGAAATATTAAACCGTTGACAGCCTGAGGCTAAAATAAGACCCAGTCTCTCCCAGATTCCTCTCCCTGAGGAGTTTAGAAAGTGAGGGAGTCTTCTTGGCACCTTGTGACTCCGTGGCAGGGCTTCTTTAATAAAGTTTGTCTGGAGCTCCCACTTCACCCACCTGGGAGCAGCCAGGGCTGATGATTTCTTATCCAACAGGAGAGATATAAAATCCACTGTGGAGCTTTTGCTCTCTTCTGTGCCAGGCAGCAAACTCATCTGCAGATGGGGAGTATTATTTTGATGAGACTGTATTTATATTCTCATGACCAGATGCTAAGGAACTCCAGGATAGGCCTTGAGTCTTCTGCAGCTTTTTACATTCTGATTTTTTTCATGGCTCCATTAGGGTTTTTAATAGGTTTTTTTTGTTCTTATACATATTTTACCTATGTGAATTTGAAACAAATGTCGTAGTCAATGGTGTCTCCATATCCTTGCTCCGAGGCTGTGTTATATGCAATGTTTATCACACTAAAACATGTTGAAAGGTGTTTCCAAACCACATCAGATATTTCTGAACTTTAACAGGTAGTATTTCTCAGTGCCTCCTGCTGTAAGGCAGGCTCTTGGTTCCTTAACAGTACTTCTTATGGGCCTTTGAGGTAAATAAAAATTACCAATATTGTTCTAGAAATGGCTGCAGCATGACTTTTTATTACCTAGCAGTTTATGACTTAGGACACCTCAACATATTAGATCTCTTGGAAATTGTGTTCCCTGCAGAAGCTGGGAGCAATTTTTTTCAGTCATTTCTAGGTTTGTAAAACAAAATCTAGGAATGATTCAGGATAAAACACTGCCTTTAAAGCTGTATGTATTGAGGAGTAGGAGGAGAAGTATTTCTCTTGTTTACTTGATCCATTGGAAGCTGTCTAGAGGTGTCCAGATGCCTTTATGGACAGTCTACAAAAGCAAATATGTCTATAAAATCTAATAGCTTCATAACAGTTTAATTTTTTTTTTCCTTTTCTGGTATTGCTGTGCTGTGCTTTCCCCAGTAGGTGGCAAACTTCACAAGCTGTATCTGGATGGATTTTTTTGGTAGGTTTTTAACTTCAGATAAAATAACGTGCTACGAAAGCTTTGCTTGGACCCCATCCAAATAATATTTGCTTTCTTTCACTTGCCAAAAAGCAGCCGTTATTGCTCCTAATTCAAACATTTTATTTTCTGGGCTGATCTGTGAAAAAGCCTATAGCTGCTGCAATGAGTATTTACTTTCTGTGTGTAGTGCTCTTTGAGAGTATTTAATAAGCAACTGGAAAAATGCCCATTTAATTGCTATTTAAAAAGAAAAACAATGTGTTCATGAAACACAGGCCTGGTTTGTTGATACCATAGATCAAGTATTAGTCAAAATAAGAAAAAAACCACTGTCATTCTTTCTGAGTAATAAGTATTCTCTGGTGTTCAGTATCATTATTAAATGTAAGGAGAGCACATGACATTCTTCATACTACAGAAACAAGGGTCATCTTGAAGAAATTTAAAAGGTTCCTCTGGCATATAACGAAAATGACTCCTGTGTAGGTAAGCGCGTGGAACAGAAAGCAGAATCTGCCTTGGGATCCCCTGGACCAGTGACATTTCTGCTAAGGATCAGTGCCCTTTGCAGAGGAACTTATATTTTGGGAGCATTTGGAAGGAAGATGAATGGACAGGAGCACTAAGAAAAGAGCTTAAAACATAAGGGGCTGTGGCAGGTTGTTCTGACTCTTTTCAGAAACTCTAGAAGTACTTGTTATCACATTTAAAGCATAAGACATTGAATGTGTAATGTGCATATTTTTTATGTGGATGCTTGTTCTGTGGTGTTTCCTCGCACTAGGACAAGAGAGTGGAGAAAACTGTAGAAACAAACTTGAAGCAATTGAGAGATTTTAACACAGGATTTGAAAAGAAGCAGAGAGGTTTAGTCTCTGAGATGACTGGTTGGTTGAAACTGTTGTTGCAGCTGTTCGGCTTATTTTTAATGACATGGAATTTCGACAAAGAACAAAAGCCCTCTATTCCACTGCAAGTCCTCTGTGTGGACATTTTTGGGTTTGTGTAAAAGAGATTTCTTCCTCATTAGCAAGGATGAAGTGTGTTGGAGGGGGAAGATTTAAACCAGTTGGATTGGTAAGGAACTGTGGTCCCAACTGAAATTCACTCTTCTTAGTGGTAATGATGACAAGCCATGTGTGCAGTGGCAGATGATTTCATTACTCTGTGCCAGCTTATTTGCATTTCCAACCATGAGATCCTGAAACAATAATGAGATTTGTTTTAAAATTTAACATCTGCTTTTTGAACTGAAGGACTCAAACCTGCAGTGTCCATTTAAACTGAGGAAAGCATATTGGCTTTCTATGGCAGAACTCTGTTTATCCTTTTCTCATCCTTGAATCAAGTCTTTACTCGTCTTTTCATCCCTTGCCTGCCCGTCTTCCTCCTCCTCTATGTATTTATTCATCCTTTAACCTGCATACTCGATAGATCTATTAATATAATCACCTGGTGTGATCATTTTCACGATAAAATACACTATTTTTTATCTCCTCATTTAAGCTCTCTCTATACCCTGCATACTTCCCATATAACATGTTGATCGTGTCTGAATTTTTATTCATCTTAATCATGTTATCTCCCAAGGTTTAAGGTGAGATTTCCTCTCTACAGTCTGACCCTATTGCTTCCTCCTCATTTTCCCCATGTGCTCTCTGCATGCAAAAAACTCCTAATTTTTTCTTCTATGCCCTCTGTGATGTAGCAGCTGTATTTCCTGGGTGAATACCGGTTCCTAACAAAGCAAAGCAAAACAATAGGAGCTCATAGCCTTCCTGAGTAGGCACAGGAATGTTTACACTAGCTCCATTTGGGCTAAAATAGGAGACTAATATACATTCAAATAAGGAATAAACAGTATTGCATGTGAAATACCACTGCGAGAAAAGTGTTCCTCTCCTAATCAATAAGAGAGGCTCAAAGCACCAAAATGGGGAAAGGTTTTGAAATCATGGTCCTCAAGATCCTATGACCGTTCTTATAACATGAATGAGAAGCTTCAACTTTATAACTCACCTCCTGGGGCAATAGTGGAGAGCAGAGATGATACCTGGATATCATTGTTTGACATGTCCACAGGTGTGATGGCTGACAATTGGTCTGTGAGCCTTGCAGAGTTCGACCTTGATCAAATTCACATATACCCATGAGAATTTAAAGATAAAGATAGCTAAGAAAGCACAACAATAGAACAGGATGTGCTAACTACAAAAGAAGGATGCTGAGCAAGATAAGCTGAGAAGCACACGCAAAGAAGACGATCCAATAATAGAGGCTGTGAACTGTTGCTTTACGAATCATCATAAAAGGACATGTGGGGAGGGACGTTATAAAAAGGAGAGCTTGCAAAAATAAAGTACTGGCTGGCACAGCAAAAATGTGTGTGTTTGTTTGTCTGTCTTGACACCTCTAGCAACACACAAGGATCTGGGACAGGAAGTCAGAAGGGACATTCTGTCCTTTCAGGGCAGGTGCTTGCAGCCAGCTCTGAAAGAAGAAAGAAACAGGGCCATCTGGCTTCTATTTAGCTCATGTAATCAGTTTGTCAGGCAAGATGAAGCAGATACTTAAAGGCATGAGGAAAATGGACATCAAAGCCAAAAAACTGCCAAAATGTTGGGGGTGAATTTCAGGGAAGGGTGGAAGAAGATTGAGGTGCATGTGTTGAACTGAACACTGAGAAAGAAGTTGGTGAGGAGGAACATCCATTGGCATTGTTCTTTCATTACAACATGAAGTTGTATGTCTCACATATTTTCCCAATTTCAGTGTAAGGTGGGAATCTCTGCCCTCTCTGTGCGAGTTCTCACTTTGTTTACTGCATGCCTCTAGCAAGTACTGCAACTGCACTGTAATATTGTTTGGATGTGTTTGTCAGTTGATGAAATCCATCCTATATAGTGCAGCCTAGCCTCTCAACAAGGTACTTTAACAGAAGGTGTTATTGGGCCTATCAAAATTCTAAGTATCAAGTAAAACACATTCATTTCAAGGTCTGTCAGAGATGGTTGCTCTTTCTACAGTGGCTATTTCACTGTTCACTAGTGACTTCAAAAGATAATGTAACAACTGGAATTTTCATGAAGTAATTTTCAGAACAAGATTTTCAGTGGCAATTTCTTGATTATCTCTGAGCAAGCTTGAGATTGGACTTTTCAAGGTATTTTGCACACTACCGTTATTCACAGCCTGGCCTATGATACTCATCTGGAAAAGTCCAGAAATACTTAAGGCAGTAACATTGAATCTTATTACATAAATCAGGGTTGTTTGAATCTATTATAGGAAAGATATCACCCTTAACTAGTACTGAAATCTATTTACCACTGGGTCTGGACCTGTTCACAAAACAGAGAATAAGAGTGGGGTGGGGTTGATATTCCAGGAATCTTCTCTTGCAGAATCTTCTCTGCATCCTTTGTGTTTAGAAGTTTTAGTCAAATATCCATAGCTCTGGAAAATGTACATATCCTCAGAGAGGTAATATAATAGTGAGAGAAAAGAAATGGTACTCAAGCTGGCATGCAAAAGTGAACCTTTCTGTAGTTCCATTTTAGCTGTGATTTTCTATCAGTTTGGTTTTGCTTACGATTATCTTCAATGGATATTTTTTGAAAGTAAATAGGACCTGGAGAATGAAGGCAAGTAGATTAACAAGAAATGGAGACATAAATTGTTGTTTCATTCTAAAAGCAGCTCCAAAATGGGGATAATCAGATAAACACTGCCAAGAGCAACTATATTTTTTGTTTGAAATAATAGAGCTGCAATTTGAGTTTTTTCTCTTTCTAATTTTTATAATTTTTTCTTTTTCTTTTT